>JBBPTO010002130.1:0-11950 GCA_038094155.1 Pulveroboletus cf. aberrans
GTAGTAAAGGTAGAATATATGATAATAGTGATTACAAATAAAGAGGAATGTGAATATATTTAAACTCAGACACAATCATTATATGTATATCTTTGTTTGTATGACCAAAGAAAGCTAAATATCATGTTATTTAATGGAGATTATATGTACCAGCACAAAAGTGAAAAAACTGTTGCAATGGTATTGCTGTTTTGTAATGGCCATATCTCTGGCACTACCAGACCAAATCATGTGACCCATGGACTGTTATGTAGCCAGGGGCCTGTATGATACTCAGTCTCACTAATGCTAAGCAAGATTATACCCAGTACACTACATACACTCAAAATGTAGCAAACATTGCAACAGTTTTTGGAGTCACTGTATATTAGACAAAAAGTAGAATAGGAAATTAACAGGGAATCCATCATTCTCCCACCATCTGTCCAAACCTAAGAGTAAGAGGTCAAGTGAAGGCAACAAATCACTTCAGAATTTGTGAGCTGACATCCACTATTCATTCCTGCCCATGTTCAATGCATCAAAGACTGCATAGTTTAGTGCTACAGATAATTGCTTGCCATCCAGGGGACCTACCATGCTCAGCTGGACTTCATGCCATGTCAGTTTCACCGGGAGATATGATGGTGGTGCTGAGGTCACTCACCATGCAAATGCACACCTCGACACAGCAAGTGAGACACCGAGGTTTCTCCAGGTACTGCACCACCTGAGCCGCACTCTCCCAGTGTTCAGTCATCACTCCGCCTAGCTTCGACACCAGTTCTGCGAGCTGGGACGCTTGCTGCGTCAACCGTTCCTGATCCATCTGTGCGATGTCGTCCGGAGCCTCGAGCTGAACCCCGAGTTTCAACAACTGCCTCAGCTTGACAACTGTTCTCCAGAGAACCGTTTGTCAACCGACCACGTTCAACACGTCAAGGGATCGCACGACTCACCCGACGTTATCAAGTGCCTGTCGGCGTCCTCGTATGCCTCTATTTTGCTCGGAAGCCTGTCCGAGAGGTGCTCGAGCATGCTTATGAAAACCCACGGACTCTGCACTCGTTTCTGCGGATTCGCCTTGATATAGGCCGAGATCTGGTCCCAGTCCATGGGTTCGAAGATGACATCGAACGGCTGGACGCGTCGTCGGAACTCGTTGCGCGGCTGCGTGCTCCGCATGAGGTGGTTTCGCACGTTGGCATCTTGCTTCCGGATGTCTGCAAGCTGGGACTTGATTCTTCTCAGTTGATCCTCGACATTGGAGAGGTCGAGACGGCGGGCGGTAGCTTTAGCGGCGGTAAGCATGCCTCGAGGCTCTTGGGCTAGGGCCTAGGGATTTTTATAGGCTCTCGATAGAGGGACGGGGGCTTCAAGGTTGGCCATCACCGTTCGTTAACGATCCTTTAACGTGTTGAAGAGAGGGCAAAGCACACCGCTCCACTCTGTGGTCCAATCTCAGGAAGCGAGCGCTTTGCTCGTTCAATTGTATTGTTGTCCACGCTTGGACCTCACGTTGTCCATGCAACCCCCGTTTGGGCAGGATCGCGAATGTCATTCAACGTGGACTCGTTGCTCGACAAAACATGCATGCATCTATCGCTCACAGTCGACCGCAGGTTCCACGGCGACGATCCTCCCTTTCTTCGATCCGACCCAGGTCAAGTCCATTCAGTCACGCGCCGGACGTCGTCTTCCGTCCTTACATCGCTGTCGTCGCGCCGCTAACCATTGCTTCCGGAGTCGTTCTTGAGAATCGGAGTGAGGGTGTCGCGCCTGCTGACCCAACTTCTCATCGTAGCCCACAGACCGAACCTCGGCTACGGCGGTCCCGACATGACCCGTCATGCTCGAAGACTTGTCTTGTCCGACCGGCTCGAGGCCACAGGAAGACGCAGACGGGCATCCCGGTGCGCCTTCCGTCGTCGTCGTCGTCAACGCATCTGACGCCAGCTCATCCACCCAGACGCGACACCATGCCATCAACGCCCGGCACGCCTCGTCGGCTCGCGCGATCTGTGCACCAAGGTGAGAGACTCTGGGGTCCTCGATCGGTCCACCGTCCTCTAGCTGAGGCACCCCACCCTGTGGCGGTTGCACGTTCGGACTGTCGCGTTCGTCCTGCGTGTTCGACACTTGGCCCGCCCTAGCTCGGGCGCCGGACATGTCGGTCGTTCCTTTGACCTTCGTGTTCACAGACCGCTGAGCATGCTTGTCGCCTCCTACGGTCGTCGCTGCTCCCTCGGCACTCCCGTTAGGCGTCCACATCTGCATGGCCTCTTTAGACAGAGGTGGGAACCCCAATGGGCCGAAGAACGACCCGAACGCATTGCTGGCTCCAGAGTTCGACGCCAAGCGTGCCTTGTTGGCCTCGCAAGGACAGTCCGGTGACAGGCACCGTGCGAAGAGAACGACCGTGGACGACCCCGATGTATGGGTGCTCAGTGGAACCCAGGCAGGAGGAACTGGCTTGTGCATGAGTTGAGTTTCGGCAGGGACGAGCCGAGCGGCCGAGGGAGTCGGAGATGTGCACAGTTTGGCGGGACATGTGGAAGTGTGGAGAGGACTGGGGATAAACGATGATCCGGAGGACGTTATCTCGTTCTGGAGACGTGCTTGCCACGTCTCGTGCAGCGATCGAAGATTTTCTCCTTCCGCGGCAACCGAGAGGAGGACAGAGATTGCCAGATCGTTTTTGAACGTAGTCTCTCGATCGGATGCTCCTGTTCCCAGGGAGAACCGACCTCCCCAGTGAGTCGCGGCGACGGAGTCAACAAGGCAGACATACCACGACCGCGCACGCCCTTCCTGAGTGACGCGCGCCCATCCCGAAGACGTCTTTCGAAACCGTCGTAGGACGCAAGCGTCCTTTGCACCGCACCCAATAGTCCGATGTCATGATTGGTTATCCCGCATAGCGTGCAGGGCTGGCCCCCGCTGGTTCCGGGACAGGTTTCAGTTGGGTGCCATTGACAAAGCTGTTTAATGCTGGACAACAAGTCGAGGGCATATGAGCGATGTAGTTGGAGAATGTCTTGGCAGGTCGCAAGCTCGTTGAGGGACACGCCGGTAGAGGACTCAAGGAACGCTGTGGGCATGATTGCGCGAGGAGATTCAGCAGAATAGACGCAGCGACGAGGTGAGAAGGGGTGTACATCAGGTGAGATGTTTTATACCATACTGATGGGCGGCTGACCCATCGGTTGCGGAATGGCGGCTGACCAGCGGTTAGTGCCAGCCTCCATCATCATAGTGATAGACCTTTCTGCAAGTCTGGGATAACCATTGGCATAACCGGCTTCCAATGACGAGGTACATAACCTCTTCCGAGTCGGCCATCAAGTCACAGGTCTGGGTTGTCCAGAACACACTCAAAGACGCCGACCCGAATGCCAGCGGTAGGAGATCGATGAAGGGATTGAATAATGTAGAGGACACAAGCAAACCGATGTTACAATATGTCAACGAGGGGGGAAACAGGAGGGATAAGGCCTGTCGACATAGGTTCAGCCCTCCAACAGTTTTCAGAGTGGGATGTTACTCGTATGTCATCGAATCTCTCGTAAGGAACTGGACAAAATTCCAGCAAATAAAATCATTTATAGTCTGAGGAAACGTGGTCAGCACAGATGGCGACTTGAACATGAGCATTTACCTCGCGGGTTACACACAACACTATCTTGCGCAACGAATCAATAGTTCGATATTAGTGACACAGCTCATCCATGCAACAAGTGTCAGCAGGATAGAAGGCAACAAAACACGAGTGGACTACGAGTTTAGATCGGCTTGATTTTGAAGTGCAACGAAATAAGGGAGAAAATGAGACACTAGGGCAAAAGTTATACCGAGGCTGAAAGCAGAAGTAAGAATACATGCCTTCAAGTCCTGCACCAAATAGTAGAAGACGCGAAGTCCCTCGGGGTCCTCACTATCCTGGATGTCGACCAGAGAGCCGATTTTTGCAGTCTAGCGAGGGATTAACAAAAAGATCTTTACTCGACTGAAACGACATACTTCAAAGGCGATGTGATCGTTCCCGATACGGATTTCCAGCTCTTGCTTTCCGACGATGTTCTTTTTGGGCCAGTTCGTGTCGTCTTCCCTAAACCGGGGTGAGGGGTTTGCGGATATGCGAGGTAGGTCAAGTGCTTACTTTGTGATTTCACTGGCCTCTACGACGCGCTTGAGCTCCTTGACTACCAGGGGGCCAACCCACACTAGAAAGAAAGCGCAATGAGTCGAGCGGGAAAATGCCTTGGAATTACCATTACTCACTCTCTTTACGAATCAAACTATCATTCCTGTAGTTGGAGTTGTTCGCATATCGCAGGCGACCGTGCGAGTACTCAAACTCGAGGAATTCGTGCCCGTGTTTGCCAGAATGGCCCGTGCTGCACGCGCACCATTTAGTCCTGCTGTCGCCTCGAAAGCACCAACACGTACTAGTATCTAGAAAACAGATCAGCGAGACGTCCTCCGTGAGCACTAGCCATAAGTACCTGAGGTAGAATGGATCATGATCGTGCAAGACCATCGTAGTCGGTGTGGAAGACGTTGCAGTTGAAAGTTGTCTGACAAAGATCCGGGATTTGCCGGATTCCTCCAATGTCTTTGAGATCTTCATCCTGCAGCAGCCAAGTCGTGTCGACATGTTGGCTCGGTCGTCGCGGTCCTCGTTGAGAGCGCTAACGAGATGGGTCAGCACCAGTCCTCCGTACGAATCTCTCTCCTGTCTATTACACCACGCCTAATCCCCAACAGAACTGCACCCAAGCCAGATGAAAACGCGCCAGTCGTGCTCTCCGAGGTCGACATCGCCTCCATGGTCATTCCCGGCCGCGCCCTCTACCCACCCACGACGATCCCCCGCACCCACTCCATCCCCGTCGCCGAAGTCCACCTCCGCTCGCACCACAACCAACCGCTCGACCTCTTTGCCCACTTTGCCGGCCACGCCGCGAGCGCGCTCGGCATCCCCGCCACCCGTCCCATACCCCTCCCCACCCAGCGCTCGATGTGGACCGTCCTCCGGGGCCCCTTCATTCACAAGAAGGCCCAGGAAAACTTTGAGCGTCGCGTACACAAGCGAGTCATCAAAGCATGGGACGCCGACCCGGTCGTCGTGGACAGGTGGGTGCGCTATCTACGGAAACACCAGATGCCCGGCGTCGGCATCCGTGTCACCACCTGGGAGAGGGCACCGCTGGGTATTGGCAAGCAAATATACGACGAGGCCATGGAGAAGATACGTCCTGACCCCGAGGAGATCAAGGCACTGGCGGACAAGATCGTGGAACAGGAAATGACGACAGCCAGTGAGGGAGAGCAGCCGCGCGCAGAAAACTCATCTGCCGCCAAGCAGTCATGATCACTCTCGATTACAGGGTACTCGCATGTAATTCTCGTCAATAATGTTATTCGCGCTGGTTTCATGTCCGTGACGGAGTACACGACCGCACCTCACTTCTCGAATTGTTCTCTGACGTATTGCTTGAGCATCTTGTTAACCTCGTTCCTGACCGTCTGTGGGACGTTCGCTGGAGTCGGCATGAGACGCTTGAAACCACTCGGTATTGAACGCAGGCTTACTTTGTGCGTGCGTGCTCAGCTCCTCCAAAATCGCCCGAAAGGACGGCATTTCCATCGTCCGAGCGCGCTCTGCGAGGGACGCTACGTCAACCTGTCCGTCCGCAGGCACGCACTGATGGCAAGCCCAAGCATACGCACCCTTGGCACGGTGACGCATCTCGTCCACCCATCCCTGTTCGGAGAGCTTGGAGGACAGGACGCGGAGCATCCTGGCGTCCAATGCGACGTCAGATCCGAAAACACAGTCGAGGAAATAACCAAGGCGCACCTGTCCCACTCGCCGCTCTCAACCATACGCCGGTGAATCTGAGCATAGAACTCGTCTGTCTCGGGCGTCGCTTTGGACATTGCCGCTCAGTGGGCTTCCCTCCCACTGGGAAGGTGACAGTGCGATTCAGGATCGTCCAGCACAATTCCGAGTCAGAGACTACGCTGTGAACGAGAATTGGACAATGGACAGTGCGACAACGACGTCACCGTACAAGCTTCGCCCCATGCAGTCATACTACCATGCCAAATATGGTAAAGCACTAAAGTCGGCAGTGTGCGCGCCTGTGCTTTGTGACCACGACGATGCATGCAGTCACCGTAGAAGCCCAAAAAATTGTTCATTTTCTCAGCAAGAAAGTGCGATACACATTCGACAAAATTAAAACGACAGGATAAGCTTCGGACGCAGAAGAGAGGCACAAGGACACTATCAGGACAACTTCCGTGCAGTCAGCAAAGACAGATGCGTGGAAACGAGAGGGTAAGAACGAAAGGAGCACACAGTCAGTCGACGAAAGCGGACAAGAAATTGAGGTCAAAGCGCTTCAAGTTGCTGAGCGCGCCGGTAAACATCGTCATGTAGAAAAAAGTCGTCATCGCCCTCGAGGTGTGTGCCTTGGTGGCATGCAGCTGCGTGTTTCCACCTATATGGCTGAGTCTTCAGGTACAGCGACGACCGCATTCGGTACGCACCAGTAGAGTTCTTTCACCTGTACATGTGCAGAATATTTCGTTTCAATCATTCAAAATCAATCAGAGTTGTTTCAACCATGAATGTTCGCGACGGCTTACCTTTATATCAATGTTTTTGATGCTTTCGACGAGCACCCATTTCTTGCAGTTGTGGCATTTCCCTTCCTGTATGCGTGTGCGCTCGTTCTTTGCCGCGTTCCGACGATCGACTGTTCGGAAAGCCACGGGGGGAGAGAAAGGACGTGCAGAAACGGAGGAGATTCCTTGACAAAGCTGACCAACGTTGTGCACTCGCAAGTCGGAAGACGTACCGTGGGCGTACTGCAAGTGGTAACTGTCCCCGTCGTTGATTCAGTATTTTACCAACGAAAAACACGACTCTGTTGAGACCAAGATAAGCTGGAGGCGTATATGCGTCGTCAAACACGTACCACTTGTATGCGGAAAACTTGGTGGAGAACCAGGTCGTCTCGCCCTTGCCGCCACGAGAGGGAGGCTCGATGCAGATCGGGCAAACGCCGACCTTTGCAACTCCGCGTCCCTTGACGAAACGTGGGGTATACAAGTCCAGAGCGTCCCGAGGTTCGTTATGTGTCCCCGCTGGAAGCCTGGATCCAGCCGAAAGTAGAGGGAATCTGAAAGACGTGTTCAATCATTTATTGGTGGAGTCGGTTCTCAGTGGGCAGAACGAACTTTCCATCAGCCAGCCGGAGGTAAGAACTGACTGGGAAACGCAAGTACAGTAGAGAAAATTGTGGGTGGTAAGGGACATCAGTAGGAAGTGGCCGTCGGGTCAACGTTAGGTGTGAAGTATTGGTGTCAGTTGAAGTCGAGTCAGGAAGGCAAGTGGTTCGCTTTTTCTTGCGTCCGGTCGGTATCTCGTTGCCATCGCGGCATCGTATAGTTTTTTTCCGCTTGCATCTGGTGGTGTTCTTCGCAGGCTGGTAGTCCGAGTCGCAAGGAGAAGAGCTTCGAGTTGAAAGACTAGGTGAACCTTGTTGCCGAGCGTCCAAAAGAACATCTTGATACAAGTTGCTTGACTGACTCGAGTCCTTGGGCTTCACTTCCGTCGGGGAGGTAGGGGGGGAACTATTTCGTAGGTCGAGTCCCCGTCCGAAACGATGGGAAGATGCGGGAGATGAAAATGGGGTGAGATCCGACAGACCCGACTGAGGCGACGATGGATCCTGGCATGGAAGACTCTGGAAATAAACATCGTTTTCCAAGGCCACAGATTCGTCGGCCGCCGCAGAAATAAATCGATCGATGAGGGAGACTCGTCCTATGTTGTGTTGGGAGTTTGGACCATAGTCAGTCTTGAAAGGGGTTCTAGAAGCATTCGAATGCGTCGGTGAGAGAGCCGAGGAATCAGAATCTCTCCGAACGACGGGGGATATTTGGGTGATGATGTGGCTCCATTCTCGAGAGAAATCGCCAGCAAATTGTCGCTCAAAAGGAGTGCTTGCCAATCCTTGGGAGGGTGGTGATATGTCCGGATACACCAAGGACGGAACTTGTGACACTGGTAAGGGGCTCGGGGAAAACACCGTTTGGATGTTTGCGGTCGCGGTCAAGGGCGTCAAGAGAGAGCGAGGTGTACTCGTGATAGTTTGGTACGCGTCCCAGTACACAGGTATATCCGGCCAATGCGATTGAACACCTCTTTGTGCTCGATCGGGTGTAGACGAGATCGGATGGCATACATCCTGAGGGAGCTCCAGCAAAGGATAGCATGTGTAGTTGTCCCTGTACGGGCGTAGGCTATCGGTGAGATCGGCGCAGAGAAGATCGGTTTGCTTGGACATCCTTTACGCTGTCTGCAGAAAATCAGCGGTCTGCACCGTCCTCACCTGTCAAAAGCACGATTCGTGTCTACGCGGGTGATCGGAGATTGAGCATTTCTGGCTCCGTCTGAATCGACGGCATGTTGTGCCGACGACATACCTCGAGACCACCCTTACGCTCGCGCAATGATCCTATTCAACTTGTTCGTGCTCCTTCTCACGGCGATTCAGCGCATCAAGGCAACCGCGCTGACCATCGCCATTCCACCCAATAACCGCATCTGTTTCTATGCCGACGTGGACAAGGCTGGCGAGAAGATTGGGGTACGTGGGCCCTCTTGGTTGGACAGTCCGAGATGCTCACCCGTTCTTCAGTTCTACTTTGCAGTGCGTACTGACCCCTGCGTTCCAACCAAGTTTTTTTGAGAACGCTTCTGCAGGTCCAAGCAGGTGGCTCCTTCGACATCGACTTTGACGTTAAAGACCCCAACGAGAAACTCCTTCTCGACGGACAGCGCGAACGTGCGGGCGACTACGTCTTCACCGCCAACACCGTCGGAGAATATTCGTTTTGCTTCGAGAATGACATGTCCACGCTGACCGACAAGCTCCTCGACTTTGACATCATGGTCGAGAGCGAACCGCGGCGAGAGTTCGCAGCGAAGGCGGGTCAGGTCTCGGACCACACGAGTCCGATCGAGGAGAGCATTTATCGCCTAAACGCTATGTTCATGGGCATCAAGCGAACGCAGAGACAGTGAGCGTGCCATCGGATGCTTTCGGGAAGTCGTACTCATATGTCCGTAGCTTCCACACGCGAGAGACCCGCGGTTTCTCGCTTGTCAAATCCACTCAAAAGTAGGCTCGTCCTTTCTACTGTTTTGGCTCGTCTCATCGCATGCACAGTCGCCTGTTCTGGTATGCCCTGTGCGAATGCATGGCTGTCGTTGGAATGGCAGTGTATGTGATCCCGTGCGACAACGACTCGGCGACGTCTGACCCTCGACAAGTCTGCAGGTATACGTTCTGCAAACCTTCTTTACCAAGACAGGTCGTCGGTACAAAGTATAAGACGTTGAATTTGACTTTCCCTTTTTCATGAGCATCTCCGAAAAACAGCATCTCGAGCAGTGCAAAGTCATATTATTCCTGACAACGATCTCCGATAGCAGTCGTTGTGTGACAAGTAGACCCCCCTGGCCTACGTTTGAAAGTGAGCCAGTCTCGATACATCAACACATGACCATCCTGCCTACTGCGCCCTGGGAATGCGCCCACTCTGTCAGATGACGAGGAGAAATGTGTGGAATGAATGCCGTTAACTCTCTAGCATTCGTCCATTCGGTGAGTACACGAATTGTTGGTTGTTGTTCGACTTCCATGCGAGGGATGCCTCTGACGGTGTACTGTTCCACGAACGCTTATCTCGGACGTCCAGTTTGAGCTCTTGATAAATGTGGCAACCACCGGTGCTGCCAGGGGAAAACCCATTTCTCAAGCGCCCCAGCTTTTGTGTTGGCCCCTTGTTCGTCTATTTAAACATTGAATTACGAATGTATGTTTAGAGCGTGTTTACGCCCTCCCGAAGATAAGCGATATCATTTGCAGTCCAACTCAGCCATCTACTCAACACTTACGGTAATAACACGCCTACTAAGAATATAGGACAATACCCCTTTCACGGCATCCAACTCCATACCAGAATAAAAGTCGTTAAGACGTAACTTAGAGAGATCCCTCAATTCCATAGGTAACTCGGACTCCTCGCCAAAAGTGACAACACAACAATCTTGGGTTGCGTCAAGCTCGAATTTCACGATGGCTGGAGAGCCAGTCGATTGATCCACATACAGACCCCTCAACAACCCGTCCCTGGAATTATTCCATATCCACTTCGAGCGGTCAACATAACCTGGAGAGTGACCTCTCGTGATGACGACGTTCCGACAGATGGTAATCAGTGACACATCGCGCAATTCGAAGATTGGCCTGTGCAGTGTAAGGTCGACACATTTGATTCTGCCACAGCTCCAATCTATGAGCCTGACGTTGATTGATCCAGGGACGGGATCGACAATGGAATCCCGTATGATGGTGCAATCCATTATTCGGCCTTTGAACACGCCCTCGTGAGTAAGACGGAGGACACGTTTGGCGTTTTTAGTGAAGTGCTGATCATGGGGAACTTTAAGGGCTTGTACGACCGTGACATCCATCTCTTCACACATACAGACACGAAAAACGATGACGTGTGTTTCTGTGGGCACCATCCAAGTGTGGCCTGGGACCACGGCCAGGAGAACGATGCGCTCCGATGTTTCATTCTGAGGGCAGATGAGCATTGGTATGGCCTGGTGAGTACAGCGTACCAAAGCAAGACTGAATTCAGGGAATTCGTAGAATGCACGGGTGATCCTGTCAAATACCAAGGTTACGTCCAGTGATAGACATACAAACCGCGAATGCGAATGCGAAGGCGGCGCCTTTGTCCAACGATAGACGGCTTGAAATGTACGTGCAAAAGGGACGTCCAGGACGGCAGCGCCGCCTAGCGCACCAGAGTCCGCATTCCACTGGAGTTCTAAGAGCACCCTACAGGGGTCGCAAAGAATGAGAAGTGCATCCGGATGGACGTGAACATGACGTACCACCGTCTGAACGGTAGAGTGTCCAGTGACACGTAAACGACCCATTGGCCCTCTTCTAACGTCACAGAAAGAATCTGTCTCAAGTCGAATTGTGCTCCTTGCTGCCACAGACTCTGTGGCTGCGTCTCTGGATTAGCATGGATGTCATACAGCACAAGGCGATCCTCGGACTCTGATTGGTGCACGAGAAGCCACCGACCATCGATTAGATGCACGGGTTCCGATGAATCCTTGCTGTCAAAGGGGAAGCTGACGCGTGGTACGACTCGCAGTGGATGCTGCATCGTCCATCTGTGGGTTAATCGCTCCGACTGCACAAGGGCACGTTCCAGAGATGCTATGGGAAGCGATACCTGCGGACGCATGAAGGATGCATTCTTGTACAAATCCTTCCAGAGTGCGGGCTCGTGCGTGAGGGCGCAGAACCACTTGGAGACCTAGTACCCAGATGTCATTTGATCTGAGAACTCTTCGATTGGTCAGCAGAAGATGGGCTTACATTTCTCCATCTAACGACGTTTCCGGGACTCGTGTAGGAGAGAATCTGGATGATGATTTCGGCTGGAAACATGCATACACCAGTACGGGTCATGATTGTGCGAACCAAAGGTTGTGACTTAGGGGTACGACGTAAACACCCTCGCACAGCCTTTTCACCCCATCTCAATTACAGGACCCTTCCATGGAGGGACGTGCACCCCGGCAAGCTCAGGTTGTTTGATTACTTACATTTCCCGCATACACTACGAGTTTATGCGCTTTCGTCATACAGAAACGCGTTCCTGACTAGTCGCGGCACTCTCCAAGATGATTGTATTTGCCGACATGTGGTTCTTCTCAATCCGACGGAATTAAGACGAAGCGGGTGAAGGAAACGTATGCAAAGGAATATCCGTTTGCATTTCATCCTCGTGCACAACATGGAAGAGGAGAGGGATGGTTCCCTGGCGAGAGCCCGAGGCAAACCATCCATCTCTGTCT
>JBBPTO010002131.1:0-11949 GCA_038094155.1 Pulveroboletus cf. aberrans
ATCGTGTCAGAGGCGTGGCCGTCCTGGACGGCCACCGGTGCGTGAGCTTTACAGCACAGCCACGCATGCCTTAGTTCGAGTAGCCGTCCAAGACGGCCGGCTGGCCTGTTGGCTCGCATGATAATAAAACAACCTTGGCGCGATCCCTGCTCGGGTGGCCGTCCAAGACGGCCATACGACCTGATATTTCATGCTAACCGTTCGAGTTACAGAACTTCTATTTGGAGTTCCGTCGTTCAATGCTCCACCCCAGGCATGGCAAGACGCACGACGAGCGCTGGGACAATGTGCCGACCAAGGATCAATGGGACAATGGTGAGAAGACGGTGAAACTGGATGTCCTGGCGCAGATCGTTCGCCACCACCTCCGCAGCGATGGCAAAAATGCACTGACAATGGCTGACGATGGCCAAACGGTGGTGTCGGACACGGAGGACATTGCCGATCCCGAGACTTACGCGGAGCCGGATCGACTGATTGTTTACTCGTTCTTTCCCTCGTCGAATTCATCCATTTTCCAGGTAAGTGAAAGCAACCAAAATTTTATAAGTATATACCTGAATTGTCCAACAGGTTCTGAGTTATCACGGCATCAACGCGGTCGAACTCCACGGAAAGATGTCCAGCAAGCAGCGTCAGGTGGCGCTGAAAGAGTTTCGGACTTCGACTCGGGATAAAGGTCCCCGAGTCCTTATTCTCTCTGGTGTAGGAATGGTTGGCCTCAACCTCGCGTGTGCCAACATCATGATAATGGTGGTAAGTAACTCCTAGATCTCAACACCAAATATACTATTAATCATACTGATAACCGTAACGTTTGAAAATTCCAGGACACAACTTGGTCTGAACTCGACGATGAGCAGCTGAGGGGATGCGTCTTTCGATATCCGCAAAAGAAACAAGTCCATTTCTACCGACTGATCGCGTTGGATACCCCAGATGTCTTTTTGAACAACATATCTTTCGACAAAGGTCAGCTTCATTCGGCGTTTGTTGGGTGCGATCAAAACATTCGTAAGTCCATTACACAACCATTTCAACGTTGTCATTGTATTTACAGCTACTATGATTGTACGATTATTAGGGGATCTATTTGAACCTGGCATGGGTGATGAGCAACGTGCTCTATTGTCGATCTCCGGTGTGGATAGTGACAGCGACGAGGACCGGAACTTCGCCGCCGCCGTCGACAAGGAGGCCGAGTTGGTTCCCGGACCGAGCAAGCCGAAGCGGAAGGGTGGAAAGCGTAGTAGAAAGGGAAAGAGCGCCGAAAACGCGGAGACCGAGCTCGACGAAGCCGCGATAGAAGGGGTCGAAGAACCGACGGGAAGGAATGTTGAAGGAAAGAAAAAGGCTCGGGACCGCACGGTCAAGGCAACCACGAAGCGCCTGCCGACATCGCCCTCGTCGCCGCAGACCCGGCGGAAACGAAAACGCGAGGACTCCCAGAACAACGACACGGACGACCTCACACAAGCCGCCGCTGCCATGCAAGTTGATGAGACTGCTCTCCCCGCTGCTGCTCCTGTTGCGTCACCCGCCCCAAATCCCAAGCCGACCAAGGGAAAGGCGCCTCGCAGCAAGCTTCAGGTTATGACCCTGGCGTCCCAGGATGTCTCAATGGCCGACCCCGACGACCCCATCTTGAATGCACTCCAATCGGAGGGGGGGCAGAATTCACCAGAAGCGGATGAAGCGGTGGCGCTGAATGCGCTGAAAGAGTCTGAGACGCCCGCATACGATCCCGATTCTTCTCCCTTGACCACGCCATCTCCGACGCAGCCCTCTGCCACCGCGGAGTACACCATGCCGGAACGCCAGGTTGTTGCCGGAACAAGCAAACAGGGGCTCAATTTCGGGGCTCGAGTACACGCCGGGAACCTCGCGCAGGCTCGACCCAGTACCGCTGCGAGTGGCGGTGGTAGTGTCAAGCGAGGCATGAAGCCAAAGAAGAAATAGGAGGAAATGTTTGGTTCTGCCTTTCGTCGTGTAGAAGTTTCCTTTGTACGTTAACGTTGTCATTTGTTGGTTCTTTTGTTACATATGCCCGCTGTTCTATGTACAACAGAAGCATAGATTATCTGAATGTGTAAAATTTGACAATTTGGCCAATGATAATCAGTCAACTTCACCGACTAAGATCATCGGGTCATCGGCTATTCATAATATCCCACCTGGTGAATCAGAACTGTGACAATACCTACTCGGACAAGTTCAAACTCGGTATTCTCCTTGATCTGACGCCCATATTATGTCAACGATGTTTTATATAAATAACCAGTACTAGACATGTCAGCCGCTAGCTAATCAACTTAACCCTAAAAAAAAAATAGTACATGGGGGCGAATGACATGACTCTCCATTCACGCACATGGCCGTCCAGGACGGCCACTGGTGCAGCGCTGAAACTGTCACGTGACGAATGGCGCAATCATTACCAAATCTACTAAGATCACGTGATAATGCAGTCGTGGTGCGGGCGGCCGTCCTGGACGGCCACATGCACCACATCGCGAGATTTTCAGCATTCACTCCGGCGTGAAGTGTATGGCCGAAAAGATTGAATAATATGTACCCAGGACCTTCCGCAGTGCGTCCTCGGCTTCTACTCAAGTGATAGTGAAGAAGTGTGGTGCGGGTGGCCGTCTAGGACGGCCATTTGCACATCATAATATATATAATCATGAAAATATCCTTCGGCTAGGACGGCCGTAACCACTTCCATATAATTAAGACATCGATTCTTTGTATTCTGTTTTCTGATTCGAAATGCATTTTTCTTGTGTTTAGTGGTAGATATGTAACTTAACTTAGAAGATTATATCGGTCATATGTACATCTATATTGTTGTAGTGAATGACACTAATCTTTTCCTTCAGATTCCTCCTCTTCTTCTCCATATAATTCACGATGTAGTTTTATATGATACTCCTCTGTGAACTTCTGAAATTCCTTGTCGAAGTCCAAGTTCGTGGTTTTGGTGTTTACACCCGAAAGCAAGACATCCTGATATTCGATATAGCTATTTGGATATCCCACACCATATCTTCGTCCTTCTGGACGCGAAGCAGTAACGGATGGAGAACATGATGTTGAAAGTGCTTTCTTTTTGGAGTCAGTGAGCACCAATTTGGACCGAGTCCTTTCATCTAGTTTTGCTAGTTTTGAGGTTGATGCTGTCATTTCTCTTTCTATAGAATGAGGTGAGGGTCAATTATCCAATCGATTTCCAATGAAACTCTACAGACGATGAAATGAACGTGCAATAGGCTGTTCAATATCTTCCATCTGTGAAAGTTTACGCTTGCGAGATGAGAATGAGCTGGAAGCATTGGCAGAAGTGTGAGATCGTTCAAAGCTTTCTTCCTCTTCTTCAACTTGACTAGTCCGACATTGTAAAGAATGATTGAGGGAGTTGACATTGTGAGAGTGAATACCCAAGGATTGAAAACTTTCCTCCTCTTCAGCCTGGTTAGAATGATGTGATTGGGAACTTTCCTCCTCTTCTTCAGCTGGGATAGATTGATGTGGTTGAAAAGAAGGTTCTTCTTGCTCAGAAGAAATGATTTCTGGAGGTGGGCGAAGATATGGTTTGGGCAAGTTTTGAAAAGCACGATTGGTATTGAATGCTATATGTGGTCCAGCTTCCTTAGCACCTTTTGGAAGTACAAACCACCCTCGAGTATAGACTGGTTTGGTACACCACAGTCGGTCAGAGCCTGTACTAGGAATCCATACTAAAGAATCAAATTTGGTCTTGACAGTGGCCCGAACTTTGGCTCGAGAGTGCTTGTTGAGACTTTCCATGAATGTTAACCAGTTCTTGTAATAAGTGCACTTGCGGAAGTTTTGACCGACATGATTAGGAGTCTTTTCTGGAAACATGCGTTCAAAATGTTTGTTCCATTCTTGCTGAGTGCAATATGTGTATTGAACTTGAGAGAAAGGGAGTGCAACACTCTTGTACAGATGCTCTGTAGCTTCTTGATCGCGAAGTTCCTTGGGAATGTTAGTCCAAGCCCCTTCTAAGCTGCTTTTCTTATTAGGGGATTCTTGAAGCATGTCATAGAAAAATTGCTCCAGAATTTCTTGAACTTTAACAACATCATCTTCTTCGGAATGCTGAGATTGTCTAAGAATAGGAAAAGCATCTCGAGTTCCACCTCCATAGCGAGTAAAATGGTCAACATCAGGTCCTTGCATGCGGGGAACAGTACGAGTTTGGAGATTTTTGAGAAGTACCTCATTTACATGGGGAAGGGAACGATTTGAAGGTCGAATATGTTGTACATTGGTTGTGGGACGACTAGAGTGTGTTTTTGTTCGTTGAAGGTTGACAATTCTGCGAGGAAAGGAATGATCTGCTATACCCATGATGCTGCGAACTTCTTCAAGAGTCATTTGAAATGCATTTTGAAATGCCCGATCAGAGATAGCCTTGTGAAATGGTAGTCGAAAGGCCCCACTTCTATCTGTGACAATGTCACAGACAAAATAGAGTCCAGCTTCATAAATAAGTGGAATGGTGGATTCATCGTCATCATCTTCATCATCATAGTCATCATAGTCTCTAGGGACACGTTGACAAGCTTCTTTTGCCAACTGAATACAGTTCCAATCTGGACGACGATAAAGACCATTGATGATCCAAATCATTATTGCTCCTAGTCCAAGAGCACAATCAGATTTTCGGTCCCTTGTTTGTGAGTGAACGAGATTTTTGATGACCATATGAACTGCTACAAGACGATACCATTTGAACCACCTAAACATAAATATATACCTTAATGTGACTAAATTTGAAACAATATATGTACTTACCACCAAGCTTTGGCAGGAAGAGGAACCAAACAATAGTTCATCATTTCAGGTGATATAGTAGTCAAGGAAGTCAAAGCCTCAGATAGACGGACCCGGACTTCAAATCTTGCACAACCTTCTTGAGCATGTCTATTTGAATCATTGTCTGCTGTACAATCAAAAATGACCTTGCTCATATTTTCAACAGTTTGAAGAAGGTTGGTGAGATTGTTGGTGGATAAAAGAGATTTGGGATGCAAGGGATCAAAGAGACCCGGGTGAAGTTGATAGGACATGCACTTCTCAGTGGCATATGCTTGAATGTATTTGACTCGATCTTTACGACCCTCTTTACGTGTTTCCATGTGAAAGCCAGTGAGATCTTTGAGATGCATTTGATGATTTCGATGGAAGCGTGATGTGTCGACGAGAGTGTCAATGACAGTGCGAGAAATGGATGGTAAGGCATGAGCAAGGAGTATCTCATGACCAGTGTCTCTCCAAGTGACAACATGATCAGGAAGACCAAATTCAAGAGCTACATCAATCAACCAGCATGCAGGATCAAGCTGGTCCATGTGAAGTACTTCAGTGAATTTGTCATAGGCTAGTTCTCTGTCCAAAACACTTCTTGGATTATGAACAGTGGCTCCTTTCCAACCTCGAAATTCATGAAGAAAAAAAGCATCCTCAAATTCAGGGCCCAGATCGGCAAGTTGCTCCAGATAATCTCTTCCAAAGTCAGGTAAAAGGTGTTCTGGCACATCAAGAGATCCTGGATGAATTCTGCCCCTGCAATCACGATAGAGAGTAACTGCAGATGTATAGCTCGATGGCCAGTGTGATGCCATATTAGACAGATGCTTGCGAATCAAAGGACGCAGACATTGATCATAGATCTTCTCAAAGTCCTGTGCTGGGATAGCTCTGGTTTCATATTTGCCATACATTTTGGGCAGGAAGACACGTATGACCGACTTGTTGGAAACCTTGCCAAAAGAATAATTGGGAATGGTATGCATAGGCACAGCAATAAGTTCACCCTGTTTTGAAAACCATGAGATCAGAATGTTAACAAGGAATATAAATGAAATATGAAGTAAGAGTTTATGAATTCATACCTGTACATCTGAGGGAACAAAGGCACGTAAATGATTTGTTGACTTAAGTGTGAATTGGAATGGAGGCACTGGGGTGAGCTCTACTCGTTGGGTATATGGAAGGTCGAAACTCTGGCCAACGAGAGAATCATAGTCACGAGTAACCTGAAAATGTGGACTCTGAGGTAGGTCATCACAGGCGTTCACAGTGATGTGACCATCATTAGTGCGACCTGCGAGCACGAACTGATAGAATCGCTTTGCTGCCTGTCTTTCCTCTTCCTCTGTAGTGGTGTCCTCCTGTAGGTTACAATAGAGTCTGTCTGCTTGACGACAAAACTGCACAAAGCTAAGTTGTTCTGCGTCCACCTCCCTATCATCAGGATAGCGCCGGGAAAAAGGCACGTCTGAGCTACTGGGGGACCGTGAAAAGTGGGACATTGCTGGGGATGGGGCCTCTTAGCCCGACATGGGGCCATATAAGCAATCTGCTCGCATCAACCCTTCAGGGTCTGCCTGTCAAAAATTTCTGATTGACTAACCATTAGTGTCTATTACGGCAGTTAACATGTTAGCATTTACGATATAATATCATGCCAACTATATATATATATGTATATGTATATGTGTATATATATTGCTATGTGTTGCAATTCTAATCACAAGTTAATAGTAGTGTGATGTAAATCATTCACTTTGGATTCTGTATTATATTTATTGTTCACCATTTTCAAGAACAGTTCATTCAGTGAATAGTACAACATGAGTCACGTCATGGGACTGGAAAACACACAGTAAAGTTGGAGGATAATTGTTTCGAACTGAGCAAACCGCTGATTATTGTAGCGGAAGTCACAGTCTCCAGTGGAGATCGTCGGTCATGACACCACTTCACGCCAGAGTGAATGCTGAAAACGTCACATCGCGATGCCCATGTGGCCGTCCAGGACGGCCACCCGCACGACACTGTAATTATCACGTGATCGATAATCGCCATCCTCCCCTCTCAATGGTCACAACA
This sequence comes from Pulveroboletus cf. aberrans, assembly GCA_038094155.1. Taxonomy (NCBI): domain Eukaryota; kingdom Fungi; phylum Basidiomycota; class Agaricomycetes; order Boletales; family Boletaceae; genus Pulveroboletus; species Pulveroboletus cf. aberrans. Next base: position 6,922 of record JBBPTO010002131.1, read on the forward strand.
TCGATAACGGGTAACTGAGATCGCTTGGCTTGCCCCTCACCCCAAGATGCACCAGATGATCATTGCCCGTTCGCCCGGTGGTGGAAAAATCTCGGGCCCACACCTTGACTCCAGAGTGAATGCTGAAAATGTCATGATGATGGGCCATGGTGGCCGTCCAGGACGGCCGCCCGCAACGAGACTGCAATATCACGTGATCAATATTACCGTATATAGTGATATCTCGAAATCTTTTCGACCATAGTGAATGCTGAAAATGTCGCTATTATTATAAAATGAGCACGGAATACACAAATCCATTGTTATTTGACTGAGATATGATCTATGATGAACAGACTAATAGATTTTTCAATTACATGGAATGTGTATGGCTGTCCTGGACGACCACTCACCACAGCCATTTTGTGCGCTCCTAAAAAGATATTCTATTGAAGTGGATATGGCCGTGCTGGACGGCCCCATCGCACAGGCATGTGCACGCTCATATAATCGTTCAAAACACCAGTGATCACGCAAAAATATTAAAAGAAAAATCTCAGTTTTCATTACATGCAAGTGGATATGGCCGTCCTAGACGGCCACGTCGCACAGGCATGTGCATGCTTATATAATCGCTCAAAACAACCCACTGATTACGCAAAAATACTAAAAGAAAAATCAATGTTTTCATTATATGCAAGTGGATATGGCCGTGCTGGACGGCCACGTTGCACTAGCTTGTGCGTGCTTATATAAGCGTTCAATGAGCCACTAATGACAGAAGATCAAAATGCTAATAAAAAATCGATGTTTTTCTTTACAGACGCATGGCATGGGCATCATGTTACCTATGCTATTACACAATTTCCACAGGTGAGTAGCCGTGTAGAATACCTGTTAGATGGACGTGTTACTAAGCCGAGCCGAAAAAGGGCGTCGCCTGGACGGATGCTCTTGCCGCCTCCCGCCGACTTCTGGTGCACCCGCCTTTCGTTTCGCCTACCCTACTTCGTGCTAACCCGACTCCACCCACCTCCAGCACCCTCTCGTTGCCTCGCCGTCACTCCACCACAACCCATGCGCGTTGTGCGCCCTCTCGCCGCCTCGTCGTCGACCAACCGCCCATCACGCACCTCCCGCCGCCTTGCCATCACCCCAAGGCCCCCCACGCGCGCGATGTGCCCATTCGCCGCCTCGCCGTCGACCTCTGCACCTTCCCATCGACGCGCTCGCCCTCCCAACAACGCTGGCACGATCCCATCGACACGCTCGCCCTCCCGTTGCCTCTCCTGCCCCTTGCGCCCTCCCATCGACGCTCCACGTGTGCCGCTCCCTCCAGCACCCTCCCGTCGCCTCCCATCGCCTCGCGCACCCTCCTGTCGACTCCCGTCGACCCGGGTGCCTTCCTGTTGATGCCCGCCGACTCGAACACCCTCCCGTTGTCCGCCCCGCCTCTTCCACCCTCCTATCGCCTCCCCCCGCCTCTCGCACCTTCCCGTTGACGCCCCGCACGTGCCGTGCCCTCCCGTCAACGCCCCATGCATGTCACACCCTCTGGTCGACTCCGGTCGACTCGTGTGCCCTCCCGTCGATGTCCACCGGCTCGCGCACACTCCCGTCGCATCCTCCGGCCTCTCGCGCTCTCCTGTCGATTCCTGCGACTCACGCGCCCTCCGGTCGACGCACGATGACTCGCGCAGCCTCCCGTCGATGCCCGCCGACTCGCACACCCTCCCGTTACCCCCCCGCCGCCTGTCGCACCCTCCCGTCGATGCCCCACGTGCGCCGCACCCTCCCGCACCCTCCATCGCCTCCTGTTGCCTCTCGCGGCCCTGCAGTCGATGCCCGTCGACTTCGGCGCCCTCTCCTCAACACCAACCGACTCACACGTGTGCCGCACCCTCCCGCACCCTCTCATTGCCTCCCCTTGCCACTGGTGGCCTCCTGTTGACTCCCCACCCGTGCCGTGCCCTCCAGCACCCTCCCGTCGACCACCATGCCCTTCCATCAACCAGCGCAACCCCCTGCCGACTCTGTTGACTCAGAGTCTCCCTGGGCACCTCCTGCTGCCTTTGCCATCAACGCATGGCCCCCCATGCACTTCCTACTGACTCATAAGTAATTGTATATTAGAATGTAGTATGTAGAGAATACATCTTCTAAACAATGAAAAGTACAAGTCTGAAAAAAAAAACTGAATTGAAGTGGGAATTGAAGTTGAAATAGAGGACAAGTAGTACAGCTAGGTATGATGGACTAAGCCTGACACACTCCAAATGAGTCTGGTCACATCTAGTCAAGTCTGGAGTTTTATTGTAAATGACCTGCATCAAGTCCATGTGTGGTACTCCAGACAACCACTTCCACACCAAGTCAACTTCAGTACTCCAGACACAAACTCCACTCACACCTCCTGTGCACTTTCTCAATTTCAACCAAGTCTTAATTTTTTGGACCCTAAGTACTATGTTCTCACTCTACGCCATTTATATTTAGTTTCTGCTTTTTAGCTGTCTCCATTCTTGTGCTCTGCAAAGTGCCAGCTTGCACCTGTCACTGGTGTGTATGTTTGGTGTTTACTTGCCTCCATACAAACTATGAAGGAATTTTACAGCTGTTTGTAAATTGCTGTGGAAAAATGCACTTCAAAAATCATGCCTTGAAAACAGCCAGGAAAGGACCCCACAAGCAGCTGAGTGGGCAGTGGTTCATTTTGCACCATGCCACTGCCACCACCACCACATTCTGACCATTGTCAAAATATCCCTCCTCTGACCTCTGGCCTTCTCCAAGGCTCATTGTCACAACTCTGAGGTTAATGCACACCAATACTGCCATCTCTGCTCCAGAGCATCTCAGAGTTGGTCTTTTCACTCAGTAAGGTTCTCTTCTTCTTTTGGATCTTATATTTCCTATTTTGGACATCATGTTAAAGTTACATCAAAGTTCATATACTCAATCTCTGTCACTATTTTAGTTCATTCTTCTCATCATACTCCCTCAGTTGTCCTGCCACCAGTGTGCACAACTGAGGTAAGTTTTTAGCTACATTCTATTACTCTTGTCACTTATGTCTGTAGTCTGGCCCTTCTTGCCCCTTCATAGATGAATATAAGTTGTCCTGCCACCAGTGTGCACAACTGAGTCTGGGCCTTCTTGCCCCTTCATAGTGCACCCATTTTGACAACCATCCATCCTTGTGTTATGTCATTCAACATCAAGGCACAAATTTGTCAAAATGTACCTCCTCTGACCTCTGGCCTCCTCTGAGGCTCATCATTACAACTCTGAGGTCAATGCATGTCAATGCCACCATCTCTGCTCTGGAGCATCTTGGAGTTGGCTTTTTTACTTGGAAAGGTCCTTCTTTTCTTTTGGACCTTATATTTTTTATTTCAGACATGATATTGGAGTTACATCAGAGTTTATACGCTCAATCTCCATCACTATTTTAGTCCATTCTTCTTGTCTCACTCCCTCAGTTGTCCTACCATCTGTGTGCCAACTAAGGTGAGTTTCTAGCTACATTTACTACTTTTGTCACTTATGTCTGTAGTCTGGGCCTTCTTGCCCTTTCATAGGTAAATATTAGTTGTTCTACCATCTGTGTGCCAAATGAGTCTGGGCCTTCTTCTTGCCCTTCTGTCAAAATGCAACACTTCCGATCTCTGGTCCTCTTTGAGGTCGTCCACTACAACTCTGAGGTCGACATGCACCAAGTCTCTCAACTCTGCTCTAGAGCATTTTGAAGTTAACCATTTCACTCAGAAAGGTTCTTTTCTCCCTTCAGACCTTATATATCCTATTTCAAACATTACATTGGAGTTACATTGGAGTTCAAGCACTCTAATCTTCATCACTATTTAGTTAGTCTAGTTTCATCATTCCTTTCTCAGTTGTTTCACTACCACTGTGCAACTGAGGTTAGTTTTCTTAGCTATCTCTAGCATTTCCTTTACTTATGTCTGTAGTCTGGGTACCTCTACCCCTCCATAGGTAAATACAACAGTTGTTCCACTATCACTGTGGAACTAAGTTTGAGTATCTCTACTCCTCCATAGTGCACACATTCTGACATCCAGCCTTGTATGTATTTACCAGACATTTTTTTTGTACTTGAAATATGACACCATCTCAATGAACTTTAGCACAAATTTTGGATCAAGCATTAAAAAATTTGCTTTGCTTGCACTCAATTGACTTTGCACTCCTCTTTAATGCCAACTTTTCACAATAAATCAAACATGGCAGGCCAAACCATGTAGTCAAGTGATGAGGTCTTCTAACCTCATATAGATAAACCCTTAACCCCAAATTAGAGTTTATTTGACTACATCATCAACCAATAGTATCTAATACTAATATGATTTATTTTCTTTTTCAATTTACAGTCAGCAGCCTAACGATATTTTTCTTCTAATCATATTATTTAATGAAAATGTTCTGATGTATATATGAGACCAGTTGATTCTGTTGGGATGTGTTTGAAAGTGATTTTGAATGTCTGAAAGATGTGATGAACGACATAAAAAGAAGGAAAATGCAGAGTGTACATGAGAAATATAGTGCATGGATGCACTATTCTGCCTAACAAAAATATTTTAATATCTTTTGAGACTTATTTAACCTGCTGGTATGTGATTGGATTTCATTTGAAGAGTTTAAAAGAAGTGATGGATGAGATAAAAGAAAAGAAAATTGAGAGGGAATTCAGTGGACATGTACACTATTTTGCCTAAGAGATTTGATTTGAAAAGATTGTAATATCTGTTTCAGAAAGGATGATGGTACTAAGATGTGTTATTAATATGGAATGTGTAAAATAAATTGGTTTGGTATAGTTTTGTACACTTTTGATAGACTCTCTGTACAGTTTGAGTGGATTTTGAGGGGACTACTACAGTTTGCTAGATTCTGTGTACACTACCCATAGGAGCCGCGGCGAACGCGAGTTAGCCTACATTTTCCCACGCCACCAAAAGGGCCTCTTCCCCATCTCGACCCTTTTTCCACCTCATCGATGGCCTTGTTCAGGCCAAAAAGTGAATA
>JBBPTO010002132.1:0-11945 GCA_038094155.1 Pulveroboletus cf. aberrans
CTTTTAAGGTTGGTTTTATCTGACCCTAGTCTAGTCCTCTACAGTCCAGTTTTGATACTTAAGAGCAAAGGCTAGCCTCTGTTTTCTATATTTGACAGATAGAAAAGGCTTTTTCTTCTTGACTGCAGCCTTCAAGGAAGCACACTTGAGGACATTGTAAACAGTTTGAGATGAGATAGGAGAGGAGAGGGCATAATTGATGAGATGGATTGCTTGAACAGCATTTTCCAGTTTTCCAGTGGTAATACTAGAAATAATCCTTCTCTTATCAGTAGAGGAAACCTTGAAAGAATACCCTAGCTTGATGTTTTCCTTCTCTAGAAGGTATTACTTGATGACTCTGGTCACAGTAGACTTTCACAACCCAGTTTGAAAGGAGATCTGATGAATAGAGACACCATATTCAGCAAGGAAGAGAATATTAACTTTAATAGAGGTAGAAATGGAGTTCATGATGATATTGATTAACTGAGTGGGATGAGTATTGGTTATACACCTTAGAATTATGTAATTTACATAATCATTCAGGTTCAAAGCATGGCATTCATCAGAAGCTGTCATATTCTTATGTTATTTACCAGATAATGAATCATAGCATGATGCTCAAATAAGTGTTCCAATGACATGTCATTTTAAAATGGCTGTAACTCAGTGGCATGACAACCGAATCACATTATCCAAGTGGGGTTAGGACACCCAGAGCAAGTACCACCTTCGCTCCTGCAAGTGTTTGGCCTTGTTTGGTTTTCTTTACTGGCAATTAACCAATCTCTTCAAAATGCACCAACATTGGGACACTTTTTTGAGCCACTGTATCTTGCTTTGACATGGTTGCCTGTTCTGATAGCAAAAACAAATGTCCCTTTTACTGGTTGATGGTTCCCTGGCAAATTTACAGTGGCATCCAAAACCATTGCAATGTTTAACCTCAACACAGTGCATAAAGCACCCTGCAATACCCTGTGGGAATTCTGCTTAGCTTTGGTGGAACAAAACAAAGCACAAACACTTGGCTGCAAATAAAACTCAGGATCATGTGATTTGACCTAGATGGTGGGAGGATATGACCATATTAAATCAGCAATACCATTGCAATTGTTTTGCACCTTTATTATAAAGGGGGTATTTAATAGTTTGTATAGCCTTCTTTTGCCTTGATCACTGCTTCAATCCTTCTAGGCATACTCTCAATCAGTTTGTAACACTCCTCAGCTGGTATTTTGTCCCATTTCTCTTGAATCCTTTCACACAACTTCAAAATTTCTTTAGAAGGGTGCTCCTGGTCTGCTAGCCTCCTTTTCAGATAATTTCAACTATTCTCAATGGGGTTAAGGTTAGGAGACTGTGCAGGCCATACCACAGTCCTAAAATCCTACTCTTCTAACCACTCCTTTACCTTCTTGCAGGTATTCTTGGGGTCATTGTTCTGTTGAAAGATAATGTCAGGAGGATTAAGACCATAGTTCTGCATGGTTTTTTGCAGTTCATCCTTCAAAGTTTGAAGGTAAAATTCCCCATCCATCCTACCATCAAGTTTGGTAGCATGTCCAATCCCATCCCAACCCATACAGCCTCACATTATTACAGAACCATCTCCAAGCTTGACTGTTCCCTCAACCAGCCTATTACTAAGCCTTTCTTCTGACTTTTTTCAATCCCAGTTATATCCATCTGATTCAGTGTGATTGATGTTGGTCTTATCAGACCATATAACCTTTTTCAACCATAGATAGTCCAATCTCTATGGGCATAGGCAAAATTCAAATGAGCTTTATGATGTTTGGCTGAGAGAAGGAGGCATTTGAACTAACTACAGCCTTCATACCACTTTTCTTCAAGTGGTGACACACTGTGATAGTGGACAGAGGCTCCTGAACAAACTGGGTAAGAGCTTTTGTCATTTCAATAGCATTCTCTGCCTTCTCAGAAGAGACTAAACAAATTGCATGATGAATACTGGTAGAAGAAAGCTTGGATGGGTAATCTCCAGTAGATTTTTGAAGCTCAGAATGCTCTTTAGAGTGGAGTCTAGATATAGTAGACACATGAAGACCAGTAGCAGAAGCAATAGAGTGGGCAGGTTGGCCAGCATCAAGCATAGAGAGAATATTGGCCTTTCTAGTAGTGGAGATGGATTTCATGATGGTAAAAGTTGAAAGCAAAGAAGTGTGTGAATTATTTCAAACTCAGACATATTATGTATATGTATATATTTGTTTGTATAAGTAATTGAGATCAAATATCATTTTATTTCAATGTGATTCTGCTCTGTCCCTTAAAAGGTGCAAAACTGTTGCAATGATACTGCTGGTTTAATATGGTCATAATCCCAGCCTCTGGATCAAATCACATGATCATGGGACCTATTTTTGGCCAAGATTTTGTACTTTGTTTGGCCCCACCAAAGCTATGTGGAATTCTCACAGGATATTGCAGGATGCTTCATGTACTGTGTTGAGGTTAAACATTGCAATGGTTTTGGAGGTCACTGTACAAGCTTCTAGACTTTTTTGTCATGTAAAGATTTCATTTCATCTTGACATGCAGCCTGCCATGCTTCCTGTTGTTTCTCTAGTAGCTTGGTTATGTCTTTATAATGCAATGGAACTTTCCAGTCAGCAGACCCTTCTACTCCTGCTGCCAATAGTCCATTTGTGACATGATTTGTCCATCTTGTCCAAATTTGACACTTGTTTAGCTGAATGCTAAGCAACTTAGCTGGACATTGGTTCATACAACTGTTCTAAACCTTCTTGATTGATTGGTTCTTTCATTCCATCATTCTGAGATTGTTCTTCTTCAACTTGCTTCTTCTGAATTTGTACATCCTCTTGCACAGAGGTTTGCATTGAAGCATGAACTCATTTTCATTCAGTCTCTATGGGAGTGAGATCTCTATAAGCAAAATCTGATTGGATTCTTCTACGGGCTATTCTAGTGGATCTTTGAACAGGTTCTAGAGTAAATCTGAAGGTTCATTCATGTTCTTTTCTTGTAGGATGATATTGGTGAGGATGTGCTCCAAATCTCACAAGAGATTCATCTTCAGTTTGCCTTGGTGGCATCCAGTTTATTGAATCAGATTTCTCTGATTTAGTTACTTCTTGTTATGAAAGCAGCTTTTGTTTTGTTTTGTATCTGTCTATATATTCTTTTAATGATGAACATTTACTTCCTTGTTTAAAAGAAGGAGGTACAAATTGATATGAAGGTGGTTGTTGTTTCATCTTCTTAGGAGTGGTGACTTTCTTTAAAGAAATTGGTGATGTACTTGAAGAAGTGAAAGATGATGTGTCTGGATGATCTCCTGAGGAGCCTTTAACACCAGTTCTGCCATATAGTGGTGCTTGTGATTGATTGGAATTTAAATTTGCTCTTGGTATTGATAGAGTTATCACCAATTCTTGAGGTTATACCAGTATTTCCCAAGCTTCTTGATCTTTGTAATCTATAGGGGTGACATTTGCTATTGTTTATTTGACCTCTACTGGAATTGAAATCAATTCATCTTCTTGGTTCTTGAAACAATGAGAGAATACTGATTCATCAAAAATGGCTTGTGTAGAGTCAAAAACTATTCTTCTGGTTGTTGACCAAAATCTCCAGCCTTTGGGCTTAGTTTATATCTTCTTTGTTCTGGAGTTATATGGACAAGCTTTACAACTGAATACTCAGAAGTAAGAAACATCTGGTTTTTACCTCCTTCGAAGACTTCAATGGGGGTCTTTCAGCTGTGACAATGCATTGGCTGTCTGTCATAGATGAAAGGTGCTGTTTCTACTGCATCTTACCAAAATGCTTTTGTAATGTGACAGCTTGGTTATTTATTGGTGTGATCTGGAATGATCAAAACTAATGTAACTTTGACTGTGGTAATAAAGCAGATACCTGTATTACTAGTCTTTCACACTTGTTTCAAGTTTTGGATTCTTTTCCCTCAATCTCACATCTGAAGCCATTCAGAGTGAGAGTATAAAGAGATAGTAGATGCTTTTTTGCTTTTGGAGTATACCAGACGTTTTCTAGAATAACTGAAGATTTGTCATATTGTTGGATAATAACCTTTCCAGGTTGATATCCTATCAAAGGTAAATTGTCAGTGATTTTAGCATCCAAAGTTCTGTTGTCAATATGAACAAAGTCATTCATAAACGATTAGAACATCTGCTGTCAACAAGCCAGTAACATTTCATTTGGAAGTCTGTGATTGTAGATATATTTTACATTGGAAGATGTGGCTGGGCCATTCTCTTCCATGTTCTTGTCTTCCACTGTATAATATTTACCATAAGTTTATTGCTCTTCAAGGTTTACACCATAATCTGTTGAATCTTCTATGTAAAGATCATAATGATTGTTCCTTGGGTAATATCCAGTGATATCCTGGTTTGGATGATAATAGCCATATTAAAAAGAACCACAGAGTTTATAATGATCTGCATTCAAGTGAGTTTAATCTTCCCATGTTATGTTTTCTGCCTGATCTGTTAATCCTCCTAAAAATAGAACCTGCTTTCCTTTTTCTTTTTTATCCCTTTTTCTGTTGTATAATAGAGACTCTTCTCCTTCTCCTTCTGTTTAATCAGAAGAGTCTCTGCCTTCTGGCAGGGTGTCTTCACAATAAAGCAGGTTAGAATGAGAGAGTATGCTTTAGGATAAGAAATGGCCCAATGATGAGTATAGGCTCTTCTGAAAGCAATTTTATTGATGGTGACACTGCTTGTTGAATGGATATTGGTGATGCAGTGTATGGAGCATCCCATGTTTGATGTGATGCACCAGCCACATTCATTCCAGTATTGTTCATCTCATTCATTATTGAGGGTGGTGCTGAGCAGGTTAGAACAGTCTCTAATGTTAGCTTTTTTTCCATCCTCTTGTTCTGCATATTTTTCAAACTGGGCTTCATTTAACATTCCTACAAAGCCTTCTATTATCTTTGCACCAGATCCTTACCCTTTTCCAGCCTTTCTCTTTTGGTTTTAATAATCAAAGTACCTCTGTTTTTTCTTATCTTGATGTTGAGAAGCACCAGGTTTGGATCCTTTCTTTTTCTGGGCTTGTAACCCATTCTTTCCTTGGATGTGCTCACTGGAGCTTTGTTCAATGGTTTGAGTTTGCCATTTATTTTGTTGAAGTGACCCTCTCTTGAAAGAATTTGTTCTATTTGCAGATGCATTTGATACTTCTGCAATGGCCTTGGCATGTCCTTTTGAAGGATCTTGTATTTCATGTGCTTTTCTAAGGGGTATCTCTGCAAGAACAGCATTATGAATGTGATCTTGGATGAGATTGAATATAGTGGTAGATTGTGTCAGATTTGACATGAGGTGATTGTGATGTTTTGATAGTTGAACCATGCAATGCATGGCTCTTGCAGATTTTGCTTGACTGTTGCCTGCAAGTTCAAACTTGTTGAAGAGGATGCAGAAATGATTCATGTCATTTGTAAACTGTTTGATATTGTCTATTCTGATCTTGAAATTGTCAGGGTCAGTTCAAAGGCTAAATTGTGCTGAAATTCCTGAGGCTTGATAGATATTTTGAAGAGTGACCCAAGCATCATGGATTTTCAAGTTTATGATTCTTGTAGCTTGTTAGTATCCACAGACATGCAGATGTTGCTGTAGATTCTGTCATCAAGCAAACACCAGTTTGCTCTACTTGCATCAACAGTTTCAATCCAAGTGCAAGTGCCTTCAGCAAGTTCCCAAAGATTATATGCCTTTAGGAAGTTCTTTATTCTCTCTCCTTATCCAGGATAATTGCTGTGACCAGTTAAGACAGGCATGCAACCAAAAAGTGTTCCATCAGTTTGAAGAGTAGTAGAGTCAGTGGAAAGCTGAGTCATATTGATTTCAGCTAAGAAGAACAACGTTAGTAAAATGTTGATCAAAGATATTGTCATATCCATGACAAATCTGGTCCCTCTGGAACCAACTCCACTCCTCCCTCCAGTGTGTTTGCATCAATTATGCATCTCCATCTCTCTGGACCTCTGTACATATCTTACATTACCTCCTTGTTCTCTATTTAGTTAGTTCTCATGCTCTGTACCTTTCTCTGTCTCTGTACACCACAGCTCTGGTGAACTGCACAACCAGTGTGCAGCTCCAGCTCATGGATCTCCAACTCTGCTTTATTACATATCCTTTATGACTGCATTACAAATTCAATGCACTCTGTAGTATACATACTTGTTAATACCTGGTCTTCTCCCAGTCTAACTCCAGTCAGAGATTGCAGGTCAGCAATCTTTAACATGGAGTTGCATTGGAGATGGTCAGAGATCCAGAGGATTGCATCTGGAGGTGTGAAGGCTTGACACAGAACTTGTGTGTCATGCCCTTGCACTGTCATGGCCTTCTTGGTCAGAGTAACATTGGAGGAATCTGAGAGAGTTATAAGGAGATAGTATTTAGGCTGAGGTATCTATGTAAAAATACTAGCCTTTATATACTCAGAGGAACAGTGGATTGGTAATGAAGAAATACATAGCATGACAAAATTAATGAAGGTCAGATAAGTATCAGCAAGAGCTGTGCTATACAGCATTGAAGGGAACAGAGGAGTGAGGCTAAACTAATTACAGGACAAAGGATGTACATAAGGAGGTCTATGAGTTGTTCAGAGTTACAGAGTTACATGGTTCATGAGAAGTTACCAAAGGAAGGAGCAGAGTTGTTCTGGACATCAGATTTGACTAAGTTGAATGGGATATGATAATACTGTACCAACTCCACTGTACATATCTCCAGTTATACAGTGACCTCCAAAACCATTGCAATGTTTAACCTCAACACAGTGTATGAAGTACCCTTCAATATTGCATGGGAATTACACTTAGCTTTGATGGTACCAAACAAAGTACAAACCCTTGGCTACAAATTGGTCTTAGGATCATGCAATTTGACCCAGAGTCCATGAAGATATGACCATATTAAATCAACAATATGATTGCAACAGTTTTGTACCTTTATTATTAAGGGGGTATTTAATACTTGCTATAGCCTCCTTTTGCCTTGATCACTGGCTAAATCCTTCTAGGAATACTCTCAATCAGCTTTTGGCACTCATAAGTTGGTATTTCATTCCATTCCTGCTGAATCCTCTCCCACAACTCCAAAATTCCTTTAGGAGGGTGCTCATGCTCTGCTAGCCTCTCTTTTAAATAACTCCAGATATACTTAATGGGGTTAAGGTCAGGAGACTGTGCAGGCCATAAAATGGATCTAAAATCCTGCTCTTCTAACCACTTCTTGACCTTCTTGCAAGTATGCTTGGAGTCATTGAAGAATGATGTCAGGAGGATTAAGACCATAGTACTGCATGGCATATTGCAGTTCATCCTTCAAAATTTGAAGGTATAGGTCCACATCCATCCTACCATCAATATTGGTAGCTATCCAATGCTATCCCAACCCATGCAGCCCCACATCATCACTTAACTGTTTCCTCAACCGGCCTATTACTAAGCCCTTCTCCTGACCTTTTCCAAGCCCATTTGTGCCCATCAGATCTCAGGTGATTGATTTTGGTCTCATCAGACCATATGACCTTCTTCCAGTCATCAATAGTCCAATCTCTATGGGCCTAGGCAAAATCCAAACAAGCTTTATGATGTCTAGCTGAGAGAAGGGGGCATTTGGACTTGACTACAGCCTTCATACCACTTTTTTTTCAAGTGGCAATGCACTGTGATGGTAGACAGAGGTTCTGGAACAAGCCGGGTAAGAGCTTTTGTCACTTGAATAGCATTCCCTGCTTTTCCAGAAGAGAATAGACAAATAACATATTGAATATTGGTAGAAGAAAGCTTGGATGGACAATCTCTAGTGGACTTTTGAAGCTCAGGATGCTCTTTGAAGTGGAGTCTGGATATAGTAGATACATGAAGACCAGTAGCAGAAGCAATAGAGTGGGCAAATTGTCCACATCAAGCATAAAGAGAATATTGGCCTTTTGAGTAGCAGGGAGAGATTTCATGATGGTAAAAGTTGAAAGCAAAGAAGTGTGTGAAGTATTTCAAACTCAGACATATTGTTTATATGTGTATTTTTGTTTGTGTATGTAATTGAGATCAAATATCATTTTATTTCAATGTGATTCTACTCTGTCTCTTAAAAGGTGCAAAACTATGGCAATGTTTAATATGGTCATATCTTCATAGACCCCAGGTCAAAACACATGATCCTGAGACCAATGTTTAGCCAACAGTTTGTATGTTGTTGGGCACTGCCAAGGCTAAGTGGAATTGCCATGCAATATTGCAGGGTGCTTCATACACTGTGTTAATATTAAACATTGCAACAGTCTTGGAGGTCACTGTAATATCAAATTGAGGACTCAACATTTTCTCTTTTTGACTTAGCTTGACACTTAACTTTCTGTTGTACCCCAATGGGTATCTCCACTTTCTCTAAGTCTGGACAATTCAACTTCAATCCTCTGATCCTCTGACAAATATGGAATCACCCACTGGAACTTGAAACAAAGGCACACCACATAAGGTGAAGCCATGGTTCCACAACCCAACTCCAGAGTTCTGAAGTTGTATAAGAGTTTATCTGCACAACTCTAACAGACATCATCAAACATCTAATGATCAAAAATGGCTTGAGAGTCTGGCCTTCCATCATTAGATCCTTATTTGCTGTTATCTGGTTCTCCTGATTCCTTGGAATGATCTGCAATATTCATTTGTGATTCATGTTTGACTAGATCTGAGATTTCAAGTGTCTCTGATTCTTGAGTTGATATTTCAATGTTTCTAGTGTTCTCTAGTCCCTATCCTGTGCTCTAGTGAATTCAGGACCACTTTTCACTGCTGTTTGTCCTGATCCAAGTCAATCTGGCCATTGTCTGAAGTTCAGTTTTTAATCAGTTTTCAATCCATTTCAACCCACCCTTCTGAACCTGGATTCACACACAGGATACCTATCTGGTGCATTAGATACCAGTTTCCCATGCACCAGATCACTTTCATGCATGCCAGATTTATTCTTTTACAGTCAGTTTACTCTGTTTTTAATATATCTTCTACTGTACTTCAGTAAAAGTACCAAAGTACTCAACCACCATCATCATGCAATTCCACTACCATCACTTCTAAGCCATAAATCAGGGTTTCCTTCAGTTTTCACCATTTCCCTTTACTCCAATTTGAGTCCTGCAACTTTATAGTTGGTTTACTTGCCCTATTGAATGGGCAGATTCCAGGCTCAAGTTTTCCAGCACTCAGTGGACACTCAGTGAGCCTTCTATACAGTCCTCATTTTCTTTCTTTCTCTCTCTGCAATCACCTAGGTCAAGACTATACTTGCACTCTGTTCATTTGCTTGGATCTTCACTCTGTGGTCTTTAGTTGTTTCACAGTGTAATGTGGGAAAAGTAAGTGCTCTTTGACTTCTGCAACACATTGTTCCTCAGTGCTTAAGCCTTACCTTCTCCAAGTCTTTCTTCTTCTCTTTCACTTTGGTTCTCAATCTTTTCTCATTGTTCATTCTTTTGTTCAAAGTTTCTTATGCCTTGATCAAGTTATGGAATTAGATGTTTTTATAAAACAATACCCTTTTTGCATCAGTCTTGATTACATTGCTTTGAAACCTGAATAGTATGTCTCTGCAAGGTAATACATGTTAGGCAATGTATCATCAAATAGAATCCAAACTTGAATCAAGATATTTTGAACAGAACAGATAACATAGAGAACTGAAAAAAACTTGTGAAAAGTAGATCAATAGCTTGAGAAAACTTCTAAAATATTTATTGAAGTTGAAAGAATATGAAATAGAGCATAGACAGAAAGGAAGAGGGCAGAAAGGGGGAACATCTGTACAAAAGGAAGAATTGTCATGAAACCATTCTGGAGTGATTCTTTCCTAATAATTGCAGCTCTTCTTTGCCATAATCTTCTATAATTCTTCTGAGATGTTTCTCCAAGGCTGCATCCCAGAAATCTTGATATATCTGCTGATGTTCTTTGTCAGCACCCTAGATTATGCACCTTTGGAAAGCTAGCAGATGTCTAAAAGAAGGAAGAGATCACCAATGAAGGTAATGTCAATGATCCATGATTATAAGCATCATTTTCTGCATTGGAAGTTTCTCAACTTCTCCTGCGATTCTCCAGTTGTCATCTTCTACCTTTGTATCAGAGTGATGAGATTGCAGAAGGCATACATTGTGACTGGAATTGCAATGGTTGCATTGAATAGCCTTGAACCCAAACCAGTGAGCTTCAATTTGATGGGTATCATAACAAGACTGAACCAGGAATGTCTAACCTGCTCCTTCATAAATATCAGCCAAATATTCCTTGTCATATGCCCAGCTGTTGATTCCATCTTGGTTCTCTGACATCCACCTGATCTTGATCCACTGGAGTTTGACTGAATATACCATTCTCCAAGTCTGGAGGTTGACATTCTCTGAGTAAGTGTAGGGATAAGAGAACGAATAGATGTTCAGATATGAGATCATTAGATAGTCTCCCCTGTACCAAACTTCAAAATAATGTAGTCTGGGTGAAGATGAAGAGGATGCTTGACTGGGGTCATAGAAACTTGAAAGCAGATTTGTCCCTGTGGATTGATCCAATAATACTGCTGAAGGAAAGAAATTTTGGCTGAATCCACTCTTCTTTCATCTCTAAAATGTTTTCTTCTTTGACCTTGACCACTTGCCATTGCCTCAGATACATTAGATGTTGGCATTTCTCATGATCTATGATCTCTTGATCTGGAAGGCCTATAAATTGGCATGGATTGAGATTCATAGGGACTTCATCACCCATAAGTTGAAGATATGAAAGAAATGGCATTTCTTCCAGGTAGAAGTTTGAAATGTCTGGCTAAAGCTGGTGAAAATGGAAAAGGATGGAAAGACAGTAAATATAGAAGAGGAAGTTCAGTATAGTGACCTCATATGAGATATTGCTGATCAGGGTGGTTAAAAGGTGGTTTGCGGTGATGGAGAAAGGTGAGCCTTTATGAGCTAATAAAGTATCCTGAGGACCCCTTCTTTGGACAATTTGATTATTGTTTCTAGTACAGATATGAGGTTTTCTCACAAAAAGTAGTGATTGCACCAAGTGCAAGGTGCCTTCTTTGATACTCCTGGATGTATATACTTCTGTGACATCACTAGTCTTGACCACTTGATAAAATGGTTTGGTAATATGTATGTAGCTTTAGAGGATCATCTGATAATCTTCTGACAACCAGTAGCTTTTTGTTGAAGTCACAGTGGTCAACTTATCCTCTTTTCAAGAGGATAGTACATCAAGTACAAGAAGGAAATAGCAAGATTTCAGGAAATATCAAGTCTGATATGCAGATAGCCTTTCCCAAAATAGAAATTAATTTGCAGGTATTGATAGAAGCACCATTTTAAGCAGCCAGATCATTGGTAAGCCTTATCTGGGACCCCATGCAGTAGCAATTCTGGCAAACCACAGGCCAGCCAATGTCGGCCGATGACATGTTAGTCTGGTGAATTACCAGTCGGCCAATTTACTATTTCCTGTGTGTCTGGCTGGCCAATAACACTGCCCAGTTAATATTGACTGGTTGGCCAATTCTGTCATCTTAGCACTGGCCAGTTGGCCGATGGACTGTGTTCTGTGTATGTCCAGCCAGCCAATGACACTGTCCGCTCAATATTCACCAGTCAGCCAGTTTCTGTCCTCTTAGCACTGACTGGTTGGCCCATTCAATTTGATAGATACACATCATATTGAATATACTTTCTATTGTTCCAACACAATGTATATTAGATTTCCAGTGTTACCACTGTTATTTTGGCATTCTTTCCAGGTTTCACACAGTCTCGGCGAAGTGTAGAGAATGATATATCAGCCAATCTGGCAAAAATACTAGATATACTACATCAACATTACATACTATACTGCATTCTATTGTTCAAACATAGTGTATATTAGATTT
>JBBPTO010002133.1:0-11942 GCA_038094155.1 Pulveroboletus cf. aberrans
ATCCTCAACATAATGCATGTCTATGTCATCATCATCTTTCATTAAATTCTCACAGGTGTCAAGGGCTAGGGCAGGTACTGTCCCACTGCTTCTGTTATAGGAAGTGTGGCCCAAACCAATGCCAGCAAATCTAGCAAAACATATCATGGTCTGCAAAACTACCTTCATAATGAGAATCTACTTTGATATGTGGAGCAAATAAGCTTACATGTTGACATAAAATGCTGCCCAGTCATCCATTTCGCCAGGTAATCGGGCCAGTGATGGTCCTGGAGCCAACAATTCATGTGTGCAATCCTCCAAGAAAGCAGGTATCAGATGGCAGCCACAAATCACAAGACTAGGGTCTAAGAACCCAAAGGGAGCATGGTCAGGAAGATCAGGGACAAATCCTATCTTAGGCAGTCAGGCATCCTGGAAACCCCATTGATATTCTCGATCCACACCAAGCCAACACACCCAGGGAACTTTCAAGCTTTTCTTGGAATGCTCTGCATTGTTGGGAGAGAAAGATATCTCTATATGAAACGCCTTGAGAATGCGAGCATACCAGAAAGGGTATTCATCATCTCTTGAGGTCGTCATGACAACATCCCCACATGACATGCAAATTAGCTCATGACCCTGGTGGATGTCATACATCATGTAGTTGATATGTAATGACTTAGCCTGGACAATTGAGTCAGTGTTGATGAGCTCAAGGCTATTATGTTTGTCAGGAGAGAATGTGCACTCATCTCCATCATATTCAAGATCAAGCAACCTTGGCAATAGATGATCTTTGAGGGAAGGAATGAAATTCTTCACATGGTCAGATGCACAATTCATGGTTGTAGAAACTAGTGACTTACCTTGATAGCCAGGTTGGAAATATTCTCTTGAAGAAAATGAGGCAAGCTGAAGATATTGTCTGACCTCTGTTCATCATATAGTGGTAAAGAAACATTGAGGTTTCGAGTTGGTCATCCTCCTCTGTGTGAATGGCCCATTGCCATTTGAGGAGAGTTTGGCACCTTTCCTGTTTTCCAAACTGCCGTTCGACTGATTTCTTGTTCAAGCATCCATAATACTGTTTGACCATTCTATGGGCCCGTTCACCCTAGTGATCACATACTCATCAATATTTGTATGGCAAAGCAGTTGAACTTACCACTTGAGTCATGTATGAATCTGTTGTCCCAAATAGCTCAAACTGCTGAACTTGCATGCCAAGGATCTGCAAGGCTTGATCCAACAACACAAGCATGCTGTCTGTCTGTAGCCTTAGTTTTGCCAATGCATGCCACTGCACCAGTTGAAACAGTAAAGTCTGAACTATGGCATCATGAGGTTGAGGTAGTAGCCCATCAAAAACTGGCATTGAGCACTGCCCACATTGCTCATGGTCAGGTCATCCTGAGAGGACAGAAGGGAGTGGCTTACCTGTAGAACATCTTCAAAGTACCACCCTGGCCGCTGAGATACATCAGAGACATTATCTGGAAAGCACTGAATATGTGCAAATGACCAAATTGATGCAAATCTATCACAGTAGTCAATGTTTTGTTTGCGCCATGATAACAAATATAATCTACCTTTCATTCAAGATATGAATGCATGAGGGGTCTATGGCATAAGCAATGCAGAAGAGGTGTTTGAGGATAGCCTTCAGAACACTGAGCTCAAATTCATGTAATGGATCGACCACCAGTGCACAAAAAATGTTGAAGACTCCAAGCAGAAGACACTCTGTAAATGCATTCTATGCCTCAAAGTGTTATGTTGCCAACAATGAAGCAAAATGGGGGGACTGACCAATGTAGGAACCAGAGACTGGGGCTTCAGAATGCATTCAACTACTGTGCTTTTCAATGGCCTACCAAACTGGTAAATTGACCTTCTGGCTACCATAACAAATTGAAGGAAGGGGCCTCAAATTTGCATGGTTCTGGCTGCTAGATCACTGAGAAAGCCCAGTTGGTGAAAATCTGATTTGGGCATCAGGCATCGTGGACAGGGGCACAAGACTTTGTCTCAAATTGCAGCAAGGATCACTCTATAGAATACATTTCAGTATATAATGAACCTGCAACTTGGAAAACTTACTTTTCTGGGTAGTCAGCTGAATATGTGAATATCCGTGGGTACATGCGCCTAACAACACCATCAAAACACTTGATTATGATTTCATTATTGTATGCCTCAACAAACTCATTGTCTAGCAGGATTCTCCAGATGGCATGCATGAGTTCACAATTGCAGTGCACAAGTAAGTCATTATTGGTCTTCTTGTACATCAGATTGGACAAAAACTCATGAATCCTGTGTGGAAGCTGCATCCAGGGTGAGCACATGTGATCAAGGACTTGCAAGACAGTCACTCACTGGAGGAATAAATGCAATGGGGTGACATACCCCACTCTCAGGGGTGTTCTGTGCATACTTTGAGAGGTTCCCAAAAAACAAGTAAATTGGCCATGCTGGTACCTGACTGAACTGAGCCAAATGAGTAGAGTCAGACCACAACATTAGGCCTACAACTACCCTCTCAAGCCGGCACCTGTCTGATCACCTTTGCTTTTGGATTTCATCTGGAGCTTGGATCCATGCTTTGGTTGTGTAGAGCTCATCATACACCTGTTCCTCCTCTCTGGTAACCGGTGATATCCAAAACTATTCAGTTAAGTGACATTGGTTTGGCAGGGCAAGAAAATCTGATGTACTTTTTTGAATGGCAATAAATGAAAGCCTTTCAAAGATACTTCACTAAACACCACACAGATAACATCGACCAGAGAACAATGATGCAGGGGCCCCACTGTGAAGGTGGTACCATTACCCACTGGATTGTTCTCCCTGGTAGATACCTCAATGTCAACATTCATGCATTTTCATTTGTCCCTCCCAAACGCATCATTACTGGGTAAGCCCTTTTCAGCCAAGTCCATTTGTGAGCACGCTGTCCAGGCATTGAATACAGCTAGATTCTCCACATTGATGCCAGGGGCTTGGATCACATCCTGTACCAGTCAAGAGACCTCAGAAGGGGTCTTTTGGTTGTTGCCAGAGAAAGCCTACATCATTAGGTGCCAAATAGACATGTTGTCCCAAGGCCAAGGGGGAGCGTGGTAAGCAGATGCAGTGTCAAGCAGAGGAGGCATTGACAGTGCACAGGATTGCAATAAATCCCTAGCAGTGAGGAAGAAATCTGGATCATGTGAGGGTCTGTGCTGATATTCACAGCCTATACCAAATGAGTTGACTTGGGTGTGGAAGGAGTCGAATACATGCAAAAATACATGTCAAACAGTTGATGTTGGCATTGGTGGCACAGTGGTTGAAACAGGAGGTTCTGGGAGCAGGTCATGGAACCTAGTGGGTAATCTGCAGCTGTGCAGGCCTAGTGGCACACTGGAGATTGGTGGGGCGACTTCATCTGGACCTTGTATATGATTGTCTTTGTCTATACTACCTGATGGTTCAACCTGAGGTCCCAATGGGTAGGTGTCATCATTTCAGATGGGTGGCAGCAGCCCTTCCGGAGGCTGGATCACAGTAAGGAATTAACTTGGGATGAAAAGTATAAATGGGGGACTCACATCACTCAAGGCCCTGGCATGCTTTTCAGGCACCTTCGAGGCCATATTGGATATTTCCTCAGGATTGGTGGGGGACAGCAGCCCTTCCATAAGCTGGAATATTGTAAGGAACTAGCTGGGAAGAATATCTGAAAATGGGGAACTCACATCGTTCCAGACCCTGGGATGCTTTCTGGGAACCTTCAATGTGATACTCGACCTCTTCAGACGCTAAACATGTCCTGCTTGGTAAGTTGGGCACATTGCATGATGTTAAGTGAGTCCACTACAAGCTGAGAACCTGCATGGGCATTCATCATTGCACTTATACATAATAGTTAGTAAGAACACAACAAATACACAGATTAAGATCTGATAAAGACACAGCATGGTTAACATGTCATCCCCTCACAGTCAGTGAGAGGAGAAAGTGGGCAGGAACTCTGCAGGTAACACAGAAATCCAAGTTTATTAGCATGGACACCTTGTGCATGTAGGCATGTTATGCCATAAATTGACGTACTTACATAGTGAGGTTGTCACATGTAACAGTGTCCTATCATGGCACATGCAGCATCCCCAAGGTCAGATCTATACAATCAACATGAACATGTTCCAGATGGCGAGCTTGGCTGGTAGAATATAATAGGAAAAAGTGTTTATGGAGGATCCCAGAAAAAAGCATACAAATGGTTCACATTGTCCAACAAACTACAGAAAGAGATTATGGCAACAGAGAGAAGAGTCTATGAATGATAGTCCATGGGGAATTTGTGGGGAAGGAAAGGGGGATGTCCAAAATGATCAAAAAATGATTGTACATAGAACTTGCACACCCACAACATCATCTCAAAAGCCCATGTGTGCCAATCTGTGGATGAAAACATGTAGATAGAGGATACAAAGGATGGGTGTGTGCCAGGTCAGACAGATATAAACAAATACCAACAGTCCAAGAAGCTGATGTTGTCTGAACAGGTATCAGTGAGACCAAGGTCACCAGACATTGTTGGAACAGCCTTCCCCAACATGGTGATGATGCTATGTTCAGCGAATAGTGCACGATGCAGCCTGAGTCACTCACAACCATATTTGGCCCACTTATCTTGGACCAGCACTTGATCAAGAGCTCAAAGCTCATACTGAAACCCAAGCTCGTATACCTTCCATAAAATGGCATGAATGAGGCAGGGTGGAGGGTTTGCAAGGGAGTCAACAGCAATCTCTTGATCTCACCAACATATGGCAGTCTTTGGAGCATAAGGGGATCCTTGAATAAAAGTCACGCAATTGAGCCCAAATACCTCCTTGGCCTGTAACCTGCATGCCAGAGAGGCTGACAGTTCCCCAGTCTTGAGAGGCTCTATTGCCTCATTGTGACTAAGAAAGTCCCGCCACATTTGTGCCAAGAGAAACTGCATGCAGGCATTGTTCTCAAGGCACTGGATCCAGTGAATGCAGATGGCCAGCCAGTTGATCATGAAGAGTTGGTGGTGCTCGGATGTCTGCCCTGTGATGAGAAGGGCTGGTTCTAGAACACAATAGCCCTTGTCAAGAGTGCTTGCTTTGATGTGGTTTTGATCCTTGTCCATGGCTTTCATGGCCAAGACCCAAACACTTAACATGTTGGGCATCTCAGGGAGGGACAGCTTGACCCACTTGTCATGAGACTTATTTGATTTTGACCCACCACTGGCCAATCACATGTGATCTGGATGGTCAAAAAAAATGATTGATCACTCACCAGACTTGGAAGATGGATATGACTTCTGATTGGATTTTGGCCCACCACCAACTAACCACATGTAAGCTGAATGGTCAGATGAAATAATTAGTATCACTTACCCAGCTTGGAAGATAGATATGGCTTCTGGTCAACATGGCCCTTGTGCAATTGTGCAAGACTTGGCACTTTGCCAACATGGGATGGAGCTTGAGACATAGAAAGGGAAGGAAAGGCAGTGACTGGTGTATAACAATGATGGGTGTGGAAGTGACAGTTGATCCCTCCAGAGCCATGATAGAGTGGTTCCCAGGGGGGAAGAGTTTTTTCCTGTTCAGTATACATACTGTGAATGATAGCATCAGGAAAGGTGAACTTGACAACCTTCTTGATGTTCGTCTGTGGAGTGATCGAGAACGGATAGCAATCCAGCCATACAGGCATGCCTGCCTGAAACAGCACATCACAAACAGTGGAGTCTTGAGTGAAACAGCCTATCCAATCCTTGCAAACCAGATGGATAACAGAGGGAAATGCACAGCAAGGAAGGACCACCTCTACAAAGTCCAGAAAGGCATAGACATCAAGGAAAAGTCATTGAGCTTGGGCCACATATGCCACAATGTCACGGAAGAAGAGGGGTTGATACTGCAGGAGGTAGATACAATGCTTGAGGTCTTGAATCATCTTGGCAGCGATGTCTTTCTTGTCATCATGCTTCATCTTCCAAGCAAGATAGCATTTGGATATTAGTTGATGCAGTGAGGCGGCCCTGATGGCTTTTTCCTCAATGAGATGACCTATGACAGGAGGATTGGGCAAGGATGCTGTGAAATGGTTCAAGGAAGGTGTATACCATGCCCAGCTGAGTGGGTCAGGGAGGGAATGGGATTGAGCATGGGGAACACAGACAGCATATTCAAACTCTTTGGCATAGAGCTGAAGCCATTGAAAGCAGTTCATTGTAGGAAACCAGAGTTCCCTACAGTGATATCCGGAGTTTTCCCACGGTCTGATAGCCCCTATCCAGCGCTCCTACCAAACCCAAGACCATTCCACTGCCATTCATTCCAATCTGAGTCAAGCTAGTTGAAGTCTGAAGGTCAGTTTTTAATCTGATATTCCAGACCTGAGTTTCTGCACACCAGACCCAGTGTTTCCATGCCTCAGAACCTGTTCCTGCACTCCGGGTTCAGTCAGATTTTTGTCCTTTTTATTTCCTTTACTGTACTTCATTCAGGTATACCCAGATTAGCTTTTTGTACCTAGGACTTAGTTCCTGGACAGTGTGCAATCCACCACCATCACTCCTAAGCCTTTAAGTCTGGTTCCCTAGCCTTTTCCCTACGTTTCCCTACAAGTTCCCTTCAAGTCCTGCAAGTATAGTTGGTTTTCTAGCCCTACTGAACAGGGGAAAGCCAGACTCAAGTTTTCCAGTGTCCTGTAGACAATTAGTGAGCCATCCTTTAGTCCTCTTTCATTCTCTTTGCAATCTCCTGGGTTGAGATATATACTCGCACCCCTATTTCTTGCAGAGGACTACACTCCAGAGTCCTTTTGCTATTTTACACTGTGGTTCCAAAATGCCCATCTGCACATCCACGAACTTCTTCCTTACCAAGATTTGGTTTGAGAACAAAGTCCATGTTGGGTGAAGTGAATACCAACAGACCATCACTTGTGCAGGCAAGCATTTTGGCATTGATGAATTATCTGCATACTGTCATTGGGCCACGATTGTGGCTTGTAATGCATCAAAGCAGTAGCCACTAGGAGAGACTAGGTACAATCTAAACAGATGTTACAACTGCACGGATAAATAACAATGAGAGCACTCACTGCACACTTATAGGATATGCCTAGTGTAGAAGGCCAGGCCAATGATTGTAGGCAGAAGGAGGGCAGCAAATGGGGCAGAGGATGATGAGAAGCACTCCAAGAGCCTTAAATCCCACTGTCACACGATACATGGTGGCGACAGGGCAACTCAATGGACACAAAGTCCAAGAGTGTATCCTGCATGACACAAAGTCAGGCCACAGGATGGGGTGTGTGACACAAAGTCAGACCATGAATAGGGAAATTAGAGGGCCAGGGGGGACCAACGTGCTCACTGTTGAGTGAGGGCATGGGGCAGGGTGCTCACTATTCAGTGAGGGCACCAGTCAACGATTGATGTGCCCACTTTTGAGTGGGGCCACACTGGTAGGGATGGGTAAGTGGTGAATGGGTGCAAGCAGGACTTCAACTAATCATGGTCAGATTACATCAGCTGGCCAAACTTACAACAACTTGTTAGTATTTGGCTTATGTCCTCTTCTCTCCATCAACTGGTGCCCTCACTGAACAGTGAGCACCCCACCCTGTGTCCTCACTCAACAGTGAGCACATCAATCCCCCCTGGCCCTCCTGGTTTCCCCATTTGTGGTCTGACTTTGTGTCACATGCCCCACCCTGTGGCCTGACTTTGTGTCGTGCAGGATACACTCTTGGACTTTGTGTCCATTGAGTTGCCCCATCACCACTGCATATCGCACAACAGTGGAGTTTAAGGCTCTTGGAGTGCTTCTCGTTATCCTCTCTGTCTGCTGCCATTGCTGTGGTCATGTCCCCACCTTTTTTCATTTCCTCTTGTGCTACTGTCTTCACACTAAGGTTTTCCCAGTGTCTGGTGCATTTATTCATGTGGTTATCATGTTCATTGGAACTTTGGTTTCTTGACCATCTCACCATCCCCTGTGCCCCACAGGATCAGACATTTACTCCATTGTTATGCTCATTTGAACATTTATTCAGATCAATCTATGTAGTCACTGTCAAGCCTCACTTCTTGTATGTTTTTCACCCATCTGTGCTGCTCAAGCATCTTCCTGGCTCTGACCTCCCACAGAATCTACTATTTACTCCGTTATTATGTTCATTCAAACATTTATTTTTGGGTCAGTCCAACCTCTCTCTTCGGTGTCAGCAACTTATGCCACAGTGGGTATGTAAGGAGGGAATTCACCCTGAGAGAATCAGCTGTGAAGTATTAAGCCTGGATGAGACTATTACAAGTGTAATTCCACTTACAACCTGTGATGAGATTTGAGCTGACCACTCATTCTGCATATGCCCAGATACCACCATCGGCCATATACTTGGGGAATAACATGTGCTCCAAGAGCATGACTCAAGGGTGAGTCCATTGGCATTGTGCCATATCCAGTGTGATCATACCAGACTTCAGTGACTCAGACACCCAGAGAATGACAACCTTGGTTGTTTCCTGATGAATAAACCTTCTCAGACCAGTGATGTAGCACCCTGCCATCTTCCAGTGCATTGACAAATGAGTCAAGTCAGGCAAGTCAGCAATTCCCAAAGGCATGATGAGGCCAGTCGCATGCAAGTGGAGATGCGTGAGTCAATCATAGATACCAAAACTTGGTAAGTAGCTGAATCTTTCATCTGGAGTTCCCAGTAACTGTATGCTCAATTTTTTCAAACAATGCAGTTGAGACAGAGGTACCAGCAGAGGATTCTGCCATTTGTTAGGGATATGTCAGTATTCCACATGCAAGTCGAGGGAGGTAATGTTGGGGCATATGAGTAAGCAGGCTGCAACAGTGAGTGGGTTGACCGAGGCAATAAAAGTAAGTGACAAGACATCGTTTACATCATAGTCCCACCATGAGAGATAGTTGATGAACTCTCTGGCCTTATCATCATTGCTGAGAATGACATGGCAGTACAAAAATGGCTCCAATCTGGCACAAAGTAAGTGACAGTGAAGACTTGTGAACTTGGAACTTACCATGTGTACCAGCATCTGGACACTAAAGCATATTGGTGAATCTGGTGCTCATCCTTGAATCGTAGAGTGATAGTATGTTCAACCTCATGAGGAAACCATGGTCACCACAGGCACATCAGGATGGATGGAATGCATGCAGAGTAAGTTACTCACTTCCTAGTCCCAATACTTATAGCTTTTCATCGGCCCCATCCACCAGGGGTGAAGGGATGACAGCACAAGTACCCTCATAAATTCCTGGCCAGCAAGTGATGCTCACCATGCCATCGGGGGTGGTATTGCTGGTTAGCAAATTTTTGTAGGGCCAGATGGGAGGATGTAACCCTTTATTTAAATGGTGAGTCTAGTCAACCAGGGTGGTGATTGCAACCAAGGTTGCTCAGACAGAGTCATCACTAGGCATGGTTGCCCTGGTTGCTCACTATTTACCACAAACATTGGTGCACTGTATTGCATACAGAATCAGCAGATGGTGGACATCTATTTGAACAAGGGCTCAGATAGCTTGCCCATGGTCACCAGATCACCCACCACCATGCCTATGAAGTTATTAATCCCTGCAGGGTGAGTGGTCATTTTGGCCTGTGAACAAGAGGTTGACAAACTTATCATGGCAGGCACCTGGATCATGCGACATAAAATTCAAAGTATGTCATTTGACCAGACTGCCCAACATGTCCCATGCTGACACCTCTGCTGGCTCGGGCTCCTTAACTGTGCCTGCCTCTGCCTCCATGCCCCTTACCATCATGCAACAGCATCTCCTGGAACTTGAGAGTCAAGTTTGAGTCCCACACTCCTCACCTTCTTTGCCAAATACACCGCAAAAGGAATAAACCAGATGAGAGCTTTTTAATGTTTGCTTGTGCACCCATTGACACTGATTTACTGTAGCATAGTTTGCTGGCGTGTCCATGGTCGAGCAATCAGGAGACTGGTCAGTCTCTATGACAACATCAATGACCTCATTGATGAGGCTGATAGGTGAGGCATGTCAAATGCCAATGATCTTGACTCATCAGCAAAGTAAGTCACATTGTCTCAGTTTTAATCATCATAATTCATAAGACAAATGGCAGGCAGAACTGCCTTTACAAGAGTTATCAACATCTTGTTACCTGCATCCCAGGATTGCAAGAGTTGTTTCTCAATCTGGACTGGATGGGAGAGCAGGATAATGTTATTAAGCAGGTGAGCTTCCCCACAGTTAAAATAAATATTGTTGTCAGGGATTGATCATACAGTAACAGCTCTTCAGGGGGGCTGATTCTGCTCAGGCTGATGATGCATGTGAGCTGAAGGCTGCAGTGGTCTTATGGTTAATGGCATCACAAAATCCACCCAATCCACCTCTTGCTCTGCATGACAAAAATGGTCAAGGGTTTAGCAATGATGCCACAGGCTGACTAATCTGTCCTGCCAACTATGATTGGGATGACCCTGAGTAAGTATCATTGTTTGGATGGCTGGTTGGTCAACTGAACAATCTATTCATTGACCAGGGTATGGGCCAAAATCCATGAATGGCATCCCCAGTATCTTGTAACAGCTGCCTCATGGCCACAATTTCTATATCAGGAGGGTCAATATGATCCCCAGAACCCTTTCCAGGGATTGTTCAAGGGTGCAATCCTTGTTAGGGTAAGTAGTTTCATTGGACTAAAATGGTGCTAATGTGTAACTGCCCTTGAGTAGGCATTTAAGGCAATTTTCACATCACCAAGCTCTATTGAAGCTGAGTACAATACTCCGAATTAGGATGGCAATGCAACCAATAAATGATGTCATGGTGAAAGGTGCACCCGAAGCCATGTGGCTGCCTTGATACACATGAAGAAATTTGAGCCACAAGCAATTGCATACATTGCAGTTCAGGTGAGTCTGGGCATTCTTTGATGCAAGGCCATGCATAATGAAAGCACTAGCTACAATTTGCTCTGTCAAATTGTGGCACATGGAGGCCCATGAATGGTATCTTACTAACTTTTATAATGCAATCATGAGATGGTTTGAGGAAATAGATGATGCAGATGATAAGGTATTCATCAATGATATATTACTATGGTGGAACAGGTAAGTAGTTTACTGTTACACTATATTTGAGACTAACAACCTCAATTGTAATCAGGAAGGTTTTTGGCAATGCAGCAGTCATGTCTTATGCCCTCCAGCAGGTTGATGACCTGTCTATGGCTGCCTCTTTCAAAAGACACTGTTCAGAAGGTGACTAGATCAAGCCAATTGTAGATATAATTTGGTCAGATTCCAGTAGAATTTAGTATAGATACTATCCACCATAACAGGAGGGTACAAGGGTACTCCTATTGCACAGGGCAGAGAAGAGAGAGGTGAGTCGAGGATGCTCACTGAGATAGAGACTAAAGTTCTTGTGACCAAGTTTGGGTTAAGCAAGATTGATAAGATCAACCCTTTGTAGAGCTTCTTAGAAGCTTGATCTCGAAGGAAAATGAATCTCGTTATTATTTACATCACGGCATCTATCACCTTTAAATACATCTAGGAACATGTATGTATTTGTGTCTGATGTAACTAGAATAAGGTCGATGATGTCAGAATGACATCATAGGATCAGTCATGCTGCTCCACTTATTTGAAATAGGTGGAGTTGGATCTGGGTCAATCCAACACAGCTGTTGTGGAGCTAGGAAAGCTCCAGACCAATGACATCATAGCTGAGTCATAAAGACTGCATCTAGATCGTCATGTGGTCGATCCTGGAGTGTAATTAAGATTACACTTTAATTAAGTTTGACTGATGTGACAGTCAAGCCTTAATATTCAACCTAAGTCTTTAGTAACATGAATAGTGTATTAGCACTATGGTCTGCCTGTATTAACAGAGCAC
>JBBPTO010002134.1:0-11942 GCA_038094155.1 Pulveroboletus cf. aberrans
CGCTACGAAGGAGAGGGTGAAAACGGGCAACAAGGACAGGTCCGGATCTTGGCTGTGGACAAGGACGGGGCAGTGTTCGCATGGGACATGGCGACGAGAGAACCGTTGACGGCGACACCGGCGGATCACCCTTTCATGTACGCGCGAGAGGGTAGCATCGCTTTGGAGGGGAAGTGGATCGTGGACAAGATGACCGATGAGACGTTGAGCCTGCTGCCAAACATGTCCCCCGCCAAGGCAAGGGCATCCCATGGGAACAAACTGGCAATTGGACTGGCGAATGGAAGTATCATAATTCTGCGCTTCCCCCAGTTGTCTAGGAATTCAGGTACTCGAGATGCTGGGGGCCGAGGCACTAAGCTAGTTTGACATCGGATACTGGAGACACAGCAAGTGAAAATGGTCCAGGCTTGTTCATGATACACTATTGTGTGTGCGACTTTAGCTTCTATGCACACTATGATCTAGCTGCACTGTAAAGATAGATTTTATTGATCAATTGTATCAATCAGATGTGCAGAGTAACATGTCTGTGGATGAACATGTGAATTATTTCCAACACAATACCTGGACTTTCCATAGAGGAAGTTACTGAAGTCAAGCTTGTAGGTATGGTGTGAAGATATGACCAAAGAATGAGTAGGAAGATGAAAGGTATGTCTAGCTGAAGAAGGAATCCAGAAAAAGGAAGCAGCACAAGAGAGTTTAATCCACCCATTCTCTTGTTGATACATTTCACTCAAAGAAAAGAGATCCTTCAATATTCACACTTCAATAGAGTGATCTGCAGATCCAGAAACAATTTGACTACCATTGAAGGAAAAGGTAACAGAGGTGACTTCATCTATGTGGCCCTGAAATGGGCCTGCCATACATTACCACACCCTTTATGCTAGACTTTTTCATGTGATGAAGGACTATGTTGATGGATAGGGATGTATTGATGATATTAGAAATGGTTTTGGTATCCTAAATTGCATTATTGGCCTTGCAAAAGCTAATGAAACACATAGTGTGTTGAATATTAATAGGGAAAAGCTTGACTAGATGACCTCCACAAGACTTTAAAAGCTCAAATAGCTCATTTTTTCAAAGTCTGGATATAGTAGAGCAGTCTACAACAGTGGAAGCAAGCAGAGTGACCAGCATCAAGCATAGAGAGAATAATATTCTTCTGGGTAGTAAAGGTAGAATATATGATGATAGTGATTACAAATAAAGAGGAGTGTGAATATATTTAAACTCAGACACAATCATTATATGTATATCTTTATTTTTATGACCAAAGAAAGCCAAATATCATGTCATTTAATGGAGATTATATGTACCAGCACAAAAGTGAAAAAACTGTTGCAATGGTATTGCTGTTTTGTAATGGCCATATCTCCGGCATCACCAGACCAAATCACGTGATTAATGGACCATTACGTAGCCAGGGGTTTGTACTATATTCGGTCTCACCAACACTAAGCGAGATTCCCATGGTTACAGCCAATACACCACATACACTCTAAATGTAGCAAACATTGCAACAGTTTTTGGAGTCACTGTAATTAAAGTGTAAACTTGATTACATCATAGGATCGACCACATGACGATCTAAATGCAGTCTTTATGACTCAGCTATGATGTCATCAGTCTGGAGCTTTTCTAGCTTCACAACTGCTGTGTTGGGTCAATCCAGACTCAACTCCACCTATTTGAAATAAGTGGAGCAGCATGACAGATTCTATGATGTCATTTTGACATCATCAACCTTGTTCTAGCTGCATCACATACAAGTACATACATGTTCCTGGATGTATTTAAAGGTGATAAGCACTGTGATGTAAAAAAATAACAAGATTCATTTCCTCTCAAGGTCAAGCTTCTAAGAAGCTCTACAAGGGTTGATCTCATCAATCTCATCTAACCCAAACTTGGTCACAAGAACTTTCATCTCTATCTTGGTGAGCATCCTGAACTCACCTCTCTGCCCTGTGCAACAGAATTACCCTTGTACCCTCCTGTTACTGCTGTGTTCGGTCAACCCAGACTCAACTCCACTTATTTCAAATATGTGAAGCAGCATGACTGATCCTCTGATGTCATTCTGACATCATTGATCTTATTCTGGCTATATCAGATACAAGAACATATAGTTTCTCCTTGAGATCAAGCTTTCAAGAAGCTCACAAGAGTTAATATCATCAAGCTTGGTGTAGGAGACTGAAGCTCCCTACAGTAATATTTCTACATTCTCTGAGTATTCATACCTTCTTCAAGCTCCTTCAAAATCCTTCACCACTTCTTCAAGACTCAACAATCACAGGCTGTCTTCTTGAGTTAGAACTCTGACCTTCAGAGGACCAGACCTTTGTTTTCACACTTCAAATGAGTCATCTGTGAGTCAGAGTTGTGTTTTCTAATTGAGATATTCCTTTATTTGATATCTACATTTGTTTTCTTTCTGATTTACAGTCTCAGAAATGTCCAGACTTAAAAATTTATACTTAGAACTTAGTTCTACAGTCAATAACCACCATCTACCATCAGTTCTAAGTTTCTGAGTTTGATTTCCTTTATTTCCCTTCAAGTCCTGTCAAGTCCTGCAACTCCTGCCAACATCATAGTTGATTTCTTAGCCCTACTAAATGGGGAGAAGTCAGACTCTCATTTTCCAGCTCTCTCAGGACATCAGTGAGCCATTCTTATTTACTCTCATCCTTTTTATTTCTCTCTTTGCAATCTTCTGGATCAAGAACTACACTTGCACCCTTTTTATTAGCTTAGGAGTTACACTTCAGAGTTTCTAGAAGTTTTACATCAGATAAACCCTAACTTGGTCACAAGAACTTTCATCTCTGTCTCGATGAGTATCCTTTGCTTACCTTTCTCTTCTCTGCCCTGTGCAACAGGAATACCCTTGTACTCTCCTGTTATCTCACTTACAGATTCTTCTCAGTGACCATCTGCAATTAATGTAAAGATACTGGCAACCATCTCAACAGAATGAATGCGTGCCATATGATGCAGGATCAATGCCAATGTCAAGAAGGTTGTTGCAAAACAGCTCAAGAAATTGCTTAGATATCTGCCACAATATAATGTGTGTAAACCATGATATATATGATAAAATGAGTACCATGGGTACATTGACTTCATTCATTCATTCTCCAGAAGCAATCTTGTGAAATAAGTATTCTGAGATAATTTGAGATGCAGCCAGCCACTCAGCCAGGGCCTAGATAGCACAAAGATGGGCCTCTGAATCATGCAAAGCATAAAGGTGAAAGGCATGATCTCTATGAATATGTGAATGGGCCAGTTGAGAGAAACAAGTATTAATTACACAGATTTACCTCCATGCTAACAGGCTTTGTGAAATGGAAGGTGGATGATACATCATCCTCAAAAAATTTCAGATCATGCACCTGTATTTTCAATATCTCATCTGATCACAAAAGAAAAAGGAGAGCATTTGTATATACTGCTTGAAGCAGTCTGTGAGCATGACCTCCTCTCCAGTTATGAATTTGCTCCTGTGATGTTCTCTCTTAAAGCTTGCTAGAAAAGGTATCAGTGGTTGGTGAATTACCACTCTCAACATACATGCACATTATACACACCTTTACATTCACCACTGCCAGTGACCTTGTATGGTTGAATTTTTCACTGGCTTGACTGGTAATTATAGTGGTAACACTTATATAGCAAGTCCTAAAGGGTTAAATTTCAAGGTTACCATTTTTTCTTCCCTGATGTTTCTCAAGTGTGAAGCCAATGACTCACTGATATGACTGCATGTCCACCAATGGCCACCTCTTCCTGCTGTATCTGTTGGTCGTTGAGAAAAGTTTGGTTAGAATATATATATACAAAAAAGAAAAAAACTAACCTTGCAATAGTGCAATGCACACATGTATGAGAACACCTGTGTGAAAACAGATGGATTTTCCAGCATACCTCTGATTGATGCCAGAGCATATTACCAAGTCCATGAAGGCATTCAAATGCATATGTCATTGCTGCACACATTTTCTGTGCATGGCTATATGTCCCATGCTCTGTTGACCATGGCCTGATAGAGCCATCTTGGAAGTCAATAGAATCACATCTATTATATTTAATTGAATTAGCATGAGATTAGAAAAGATGAATGGATCATGTTTGTATACACACTTGCTCATGATCCATGCCACAATAAAAAGGGTACCATGGAATGGGGAGTACTTGAGAAGAATGGCTCCCCACTTTGAATCCACTTCATTTCTCTAAGGAAGCTCTCACAGCCTTGCATGAGTCTACCTTACCACATAGTCAATGAAGTTGTCTTCAAATGAAGAAATCCCTTACTCACTGCTTGTACTCTGTATTAGTTCTCTCAGTTACTCCTTTTAAGACCTCCAACATTGTTGCCTGTAGTTGAGCAAACTGTGAGCCTGAATTGCTCACATCCTGGACTGCCTTCTCAAGGGAAAAGCCCTCTTGCTCAGCAACCAGATCATCAGAGATATCCTGATAGTCCAATGGTGATGCTCCAGCTGTAGGGCTTTCAGACATGCCTTGCATGATCTCTGAAAAAGCCTTGGGATCAAAGGATTGAGAGGGGGTGAGCTCCATTGTGATGAGTTGGCCTTCAGCTGGGTGGTTGATAAGAGGGGAAAAAAAAAGAAAATCACAATGATGTCTGAGGCTCCACAGCAACATGCTGACTCATTCATAAGAGAGGCAGTGCAGTCTGATTAATCCAGGCCATCCTGGCATCACAGGCATGATTGAATAGATATCAGTAATATACACTACATAGTTATCAATATATTTTGTTTTGAAAAGATAAAAAGTTTCAAGTAAATATTGTACAACATTTTGAGAATATTTATTAAATCTGTAAGCAAAACTTAGCTTTTCAACAGAGAAAAAATAAGCTGTATCAATTTATTTAAAATGAAAAGAATGGATCTACCATGCTAACATTTTGAATTACATATTCAGGAAAATATGTGAACTCAGCTACCACTACAAACTCAAAATATGTGCACATGACATATGGGAAAAGCACTGCTCTAATTGGTCGAACATCATCAACATATGCAAAATATATATATCAAATTTGTACTGCAAACAGTGTTGACATATTTTTCTAAATATGTAATTGAGTTTGTGAACATGACAGACCCACCTTTATTGTTTTGAATAAATTGATGTAACTTACAGTGACTCCAAAAACCATTGCAATGTTTGCTACATTTAGAGTATATGTAGTGTACTGGCTATAACCATGTGAATCTCACTTATGGTTGGTGAGAACGAATATAGTACAAGCCCATGGCTACGTAACGGTCTATGTATCACGTGATTCGGTCTGGTTGTGCCTGAGATATGGCCATTACAAAACAGCAATACCATTGCAACAGTTTTTTCACTTTTGTGCTGGTATATATAATCTCCATTAAATGACATGATATTTGGCTTTCTTTGGTCATACAAATAAAGATATACATATAATGATTGTGTCTGAGTTTAAATATATTCACACTCCTCTTTATTGATCACTATCATTATATATTCTACCTTTACTACCCAGAAGAATATTATTCTCTCTATGCTTGATGCTGGTCACTCTGCTTGCTTCCACTGTTGTAGACTGCTCTACTATATCCAGACTTTGAAAAAAACTTTTTGAGCTTTTAAAGTCTTGTGGAGGTTATCTAATCAAGCTTTTCCCTATTAATATTCAACACACTATGTATTTGATTAGCTTTTGCAAGGCCAATAACACTATTTAGGATGCCAAAACCATTTCTAATATCATCAATGCATTCCTATCCACCAACATAGTCCTTCATCACATGACAAAGTCTAGTATAAAGGCTGTGGTAATCAAAAAATGCCCTCTCCTTTCTATTAAACATTCCAAAGCTTACTTGAATTTTGCTTATATGCATTAGAACTGGACTTGAAGGTGGTTATATGGTTATACGATATTCAAATCAATTATATGGTGTTGGGTGGGTGCAATTGAGGCCAGAAAAAGGCAGAAAAATGGCTTAATGATAGATTAGCAAATAGAGTTGTCAAGTATGGGACAGGTTTCTTTATTACCACAGCCTTTATATTAGACTTTGTCATGTGATGAAGGACTATGTTGGTGGATAGGAATGTATTGATGATATTAGAAATGGTTTTGGCATCCTAAATAGTGTTATTGGCCTTGCAAAAGCTAATCAAATACATAGTGTGTTGAATATTAATAGGGAAAAGCTTGATTAGATAACCTCCACAAGACTTTAAAAGCTCAAAAAGTTTTTTTCAAAGTCTGGATATAGTAGAGCAGTCTACAACAGTGGAAGCAAGCAGAGTGACCAGCATCAAGCATAGAGAGAATAATATTCTTCTGGGTAGTAAAGATAGAATATATAATGATAGTGATCAATAAAGAGGAGTGTGAATATATTTAAACTCAGACACAATCATTATATGTATATCTTTATTTGTATGACCAAAGAAAGCCAAATATCATGTCATTTAATGGAGATTATATGTACCAGCACAAAAGTGAAAAAACTGTTGCAATGGTATTGCTGTTTTGTAATGGCCATATCTCAGGCACAACCAGACCGAATCACGTGATACATAGACCGTTACGTAGCCATGGGCTTGTACTATATTCGTTCTCACCAACCATAAGTGAGATTCACATGGTTATAGCCAGTACACTACATATACTCTAAATGTAGCAAACATTGCAATGGTTTTTGGAGTCACTGTAAGTTACATCAATTTATTCAAAACAATAAAGGTGGGTCTGTCATGTTCACAAACTCAATTACATATTTAGAAAAATATGTCAACACTGTTTGCAGTACAAATTTGATATATATATTTTGCATATGTTGATGATGTTCGACCAATTAGAGCAGTGCTTTTCCCATATGTCATGTGCACATATTTTGAGTTTGTAGTGGTAGCTGAGTTCACATATTTTCCTGAATATGTAATTCAAAATGTTAGCATGGTAGATCCATTCTTTTCATTTTAAATAAATTGATACAGCTTATTTTTTCTCTGTTGAAAAGCTAAGTTTTGCTTACAGATTTAATAAATATTCTCAAAATGTTGTACAATATTTACTTGAAACTTTTTATCTTTTCAAAACAAAATATATTGATAACTATGTAGTGTATATTACTGATATCTATTCAATCATGCCTGTGATGCCAGGATGGCCTGGATTAATCAGACTGCACTGCCTCTCTTATGAATGAGTCAGCATGTTGCTGTGGAGCCTCAGACATCATTGTGATTTTCTTTTTTTTTCCCCTCTTATCAACCACCCAGCTGAAGGCCAACTCATCACAATGGAGCTCACCCCCTCTCAATCCTTTGATCCCAAGGCTTTTTCAGAGATCATGCAAGGCATGTCTGAAAGCCCTACAGCTGGAGCATCACCATTGGACTATCAGGATATCTCTGATGATCTGGTTGCTGAGCAAGAGGGCTTTTCCCTTGAGAAGGCAGTCCAGGATGTGAGCAATTCAGGCTCACAGTTTGCTCAACTACAGGCAACAATGTTGGAGGTCTTAAAAGGAGTAACTGAGAGAACTAATACAGAGTACAAGCAGTGAGTAAGGGATTTCTTCATTTGAAGACAACTTCATTGACTATGTGGTAAGGTAGACTCATGCAAGGCTGTGAGAGCTTCCTTAGAGAAATGAAGTGGATTCAAAGTGGGGAGCCATTCTTCTCAAGTACTCCCCATTCCATGGTACCCTTTTTATTGTGGCATGGATCATGAGCAAGTGTGTATACAAACATGATCCATTCATCTTTTCTAATCTCATGCTAATTCAATTAAATATAATAGATGTGATTCTATTGACTTCCAAGATGGCTCTATCAGGCCATGGTCAACAGAGCATGGGACATATAGCCATGCACAGAAAATGTGTGCAGCAATGACATATGCATTTGAATGCCTTCATGGACTTGGTAATATGCTCTGGCATCAATCAGAGGTATGCTGGAAAATCCATCTGTTTTCACACAGGTGTTCTCATACATGTGTGCATTGCACTATTGCAAGGTTAGTTTTTTTCTTTTTTGTATATATATATTCTAACCAAACTTTTCTCAACGACCAACAGATACAGCAGGAAGAGGTGGCCATTGGTGGACATGCAGTCATATCAGTGAGTCATTGGCTTCACACTTGAGAAACATCAGGGAAGAAAAAATGGTAACCTTGAAATTTAACCCTTTAGGACTTGCTATATAAGTGTTACCACTATAATTACCAGTCAAGCCAGTGAAAAATTCAACCATACAAGGTCACTGGCAGTGGTGAATGTAAAGGTGTGTATAATGTGCATGTATGTTGAGAGTGGTAATTCACCAACCACTGATACCTTTTCTAGCAAGCTTTAAGAGAGAACATCACAGGAGCAAATTCATAACTGGAGAGGAGGTCATGCTCACAGACTGCTTCAAGCAGTATATACAAATGCTCTCCTTTTTCTTTTGTGATCAGATGAGATATTGAAAATACAGGTGCATGATCTGAAATTTTTTGAGGATGATGTATCATCCACCTTCCATTTCACAAAGCCTGTTAGCATGGAGGTAAATCTGTGTAATTAATACTTGTTTCTCTCAACTGGCCCATTCACATATTCATAGAGATCATGCCTTTCACCTTTATGCTTTGCATGATTCAGAGGCCCATCTTTGTGCTATCTAGGCCCTGGCTGAGTGGCTGGCTGCATCTCAAATTATCTCAGAATACTTATTTCACAAGATTGCTTCTGGAGAATGAATGAATGAAGTCAATGTACCCATGGTACTCATTTTATCATATATATCATGGTTTACACACATTATATTGTGGCAGATATCTAAGCAATTTCTTGAGCTGTTTTGCAACAACCTTCTTGACATTGGCATTGATCCTGCATCATATGGCACGCATTCATTCTGTTGAGATGGTTGCCAGTATCTTTACATTAATTGCAGATGGTCACTGAGAAGAATCTGTAAGTGAGATAACAGGAGAGTACAAGGGTATTCCTGTTGCACAGGGCAGAGAAGAGAAAGGTAAGCAAAGGATACTCATCGAGACAGAGATGAAAGTTCTTGTGACCAAGTTAGGGTTTATCTGATGTAAAACTTCTAGAAACTCTGAAGTGTAACTCCTAAGCTAATAAAAAGGGTGCAAGTGTAGTTCTTGATCCAGAAGATTGCAAAGAGAGAAATAAAAAGGATGAGAGTAAATAAGAATGGCTCACTGATGTCCTGAGAGAGCTGGAAAATGAGAGTCTGACTTCTCCCCATTTAGTAGGGCTAAGAAATCAACTATGATGTTGGCAGGAGTTGCAGGACTTGACAGGACTTGAAGGGAAATAAAGGAAATCAAACTCAGAAACTTAGAACTGATGGTAGATGGTGGTTATTGACTGTAGAACTAAGTTCTAAGTATAAATTTTTAAGTCTGGACATTTCTGAGACTGTAAATCAGAAAGAAAACAAATGTAGATATCAAATAAAGGAATATCTCAATTAGAAAACACAACTCTGACTCACAGATGACTCATTTGAAGTGTGAAAACAAAGGTCTGGTCCTCTGAAGGTCAGAGTTCTAACTCAAGAAGACAGCCTGTGATTGTTGAGTCTTGAAGAAGTGGTGAAGGATTTTGAAGGAGCTTGAAGAAGGTATGAATACTCAGAGAATGTAGAAATATTACTGTAGGGAGCTTCAGTCTCCTACACCAAGCTTGATGATATTAACTCTTGTGAGCTTCTTGAAAGCTTGATCTCAAGGAGAAACTATATGTTCTTGTATCTGATATAGCCAGAATAAGATCAATGATGTCAGAATGACATCAGAGGATCAGTCATGCTGCTTCACATATTTGAAATAAGTGGAGTTGAGTCTGGGTTGACCGAACACAGCAGTAACAGGAGGGTACAAGGGTAATTCTGTTGCACAGGGCAGAGAGGTGAGTTCAGGATGCTCACCAAGATAGAGATGAAAGTTCTTGTGACCAAGTTTGGGTTAGATGAGATTGATGAGATCAACCCTTGTAGAGCTTCTTAGAAGCTTGACCTTGAGAGGAAATGAATCTTGTTATTTTTTTACATCACAGTGCTTATCACCTTTAAATACATCCAGGAACATGTATGTACTTGTATGTGATGCAGCTAGAACAAGGTTGATGATGTCAAAATGACATCATAGAATCTGTCATGCTGCTCCA
This sequence comes from Pulveroboletus cf. aberrans, assembly GCA_038094155.1. NCBI lineage: Eukaryota > Fungi > Basidiomycota > Agaricomycetes > Boletales > Boletaceae > Pulveroboletus > Pulveroboletus cf. aberrans. The sequence continues at coordinate 10,233 of JBBPTO010002134.1, forward strand.
CTTATTTCAAATAGGTGGAGTTGAGTCTGGATTGACCCAACACAGCAGTTGTGAAGCTAGAAAAGCTCCAGACTGATGACATCATAGCTGAGTCATAAAGACTGCATTTAGATCGTCATGTGGTCGATCCTATGATGTAATCAAGTTTACACTTTAATTACAGTGACTCCAAAAACTGTTGCAATGTTTGCTACATTTAGAGTGTATGTGGTGTATTGGCTGTAACCATGGGAATCTCGCTTAGTGTTGGTGAGACCGAATATAGTACAAACCCCTGGCTACGTAATGGTCCATTAATCACGTGATTTGGTCTGGTGATGCCGGAGATATGGCCATTACAAAACAGCAATACCATTGCAACAGTTTTTTCACTTTTGTGCTGGTACATATAATCTCCATTAAATGACATGATATTTGGCTTTCTTTGGTCATAAAAATAAAGATATACATATAATGATTGTGTCTGAGTTTAAATATATTCACACTCCTCTTTATTTGTAATCACTATCATCATATATTCTACCTTTACTACCCAGAAGAATATTATTCTCTCTATGCTTGATGCTGGTCACTCTGCTTGCTTCCACTGTTGTAGACTGCTCTACTATATCCAGACTTTGAAAAAATGAGCTATTTGAGCTTTTAAAGTCTTGTGGAGGTCATCTAGTCAAGCTTTTCCCTATTAATATTCAACACACTATGTGTTTCATTAGCTTTTGCAAGGCCAATAATGCAATTTAGGATACCAAAACCATTTCTAATATCATCAATACATCCCTATCCATCAACATAGTCCTTCATCACATGAAAAAGTCTAGCATAAAGGGTGTGGTAATGTATGGCAGGCCCATTTCAGGGCCACATAGATGAAGTCACCTCTGTTACCTTTTCCTTCAATGGTAGTCAAATTGTTTCTGGATCTGCAGATCACTCTATTGAAGTGTGAATATTGAAGGATCTCTTTTCTTTGAGTGAAATGTATCAACAAGAGAATGGGTGGATTAAACTCTCTTGTGCTGCTTCCTTTTTCTGGATTCCTTCTTCAGCTAGACATACCTTTCATCTTCCTACTCATTCTTTGGTCATATCTTCACACCATACCTACAAGCTTGACTTCAGTAACTTCCTCTATGGAAAGTCCAGGTATTGTGTTGGAAATAATTCACATGTTCATCCACAGACATGTTACTCTGCACATCTGATTGATACAATTGATCAATAAAATCTATCTTTACAGTGCAGCTAGATCATAGTGTGCATAGAAGCTAAAGTCGCACACACAATAGTGTATCATGAACAAGCCTGGACCATTTTCACTTGCTGTGTCTCCAGTATCCGATGTCAAACTAGCTTAGTGCCTCGGCCCCCAGCATCTCGAGTACCTGAATTCCTAGACAACTGGGGGAAGCGCAGAATTATGATACTTCCATTCGCCAGTCCAATTGCCAGTTTGTTCCCATGGGATGCCCTTGCCTTGGCGGGGGACATGTTTGGCAGCAGGCTCAACGTCTCATCGGTCATCTTGTCCACGATCCACTTCCCCTCCAAAGCGATGCTACCCTCTCGCGCGTACATGAAAGGGTGATCCGCCGGTGTCGCCGTCAACGGTTCTCTCGTCGCCATGTCCCATGCGAACACTGCCCCGTCCTTGTCCACAGCCAAGATCCGGACCTGTCCTTGTTGCCCGTTTTCACCCTCTCCTTCGTAGCG
>JBBPTO010002135.1:0-11940 GCA_038094155.1 Pulveroboletus cf. aberrans
AACTGGGACTTCTAATTATTCACACATTTTCACAGGTCGAGATTTATCAACTGCGTGAAAAATGCTTTTTTCACTAGTAAATAACAGCTTATTTAGAAACAGTTAGAAACACCTGTTAATTATTGCCATTGGAGGGACAATATTTATTCACTGTGTCAAATAGTCAGGTTGAATTTTCAACTGAGCCCTAGTTGTGGTGGATGTTACTCGAGGAGAAAATGAAATCTTGCCAGCAAGCAGCATCACCTGCCCTGTATAAAACCCAATGAAAGTTATTGTCACCGCCCGCTCATTCTGTAACACGGGTGCATGCACACCTCGGATTCGGAAGCCCCCAAGCGGTACTAATAACACGGCAGCAGTGGTGTCCACTCACCCGTCATCACCTGTAACAAAGCATGTTGGACGGGTGTGTCACAGACTGTTATCAGTCGATATGCTGATAATGCATACATTCTGGAGCAGAAAAATTGTATGGATATGCAAGACCAATACAGTCGGCTCCCTCCTGACCGATACCATTTATAACCGTATTTTCCCGCCAACTAGTTACTAGTCACGGCTGTCGTATTCTTCTAGCTCGGAGCATGTAGCCGCTCCTTGTCTACCGTCATCATATGTGCCGTGTCGACCCCCGCCGCGTTTCGCCAGGTTGTCACGGACGCGATCCGGCGTTTGTCGGAATTTCCAATCGCCGGCTATTTTCATGGAGGTCCTCTCACACAATGGCTGCATCAATATTTAGCATATATCTAAATGAATAACTAAATGTGAAGGACGCACTTGGAATTTAGTTTCAAGTTTGAACTCCAACGGAACTTGATGTTTTGTCGGATGGCCAGACAGTGGTAGCAACTTCAAGTTTGTATGCCTGTTCAGGATATGAATTTAACAAAAAGTTTGAGCGATGAACTGACAAGAGCCGAGACTTGAAGTATACCATACATGTGCATCATTGGACAATATTTGAAATTTTCGTGTGGCCTGCATGGTTGTAGAAACTTAATGTTTGGACACACAAAAAGGACTTGTCTATTTTTCAAGTTTTGTGATGGACTAAATCAGAAGCATGTGCTATCTTCTTGTTTGGTCCATTACAAAACTTGAAAAATAGACAAGTCCTTTTTGTGTGTCCAAACAATAAGTTTTGACAACCATGTGAGCTGTGCAAAAACTTTGAATATTGTCCAATGATGCATGTGTATGGTATACTTCAAGTCTCAGCTCTTGTCAGTTCATCACTCAAACTTGAAGTTGCTACCACTGTCTGGTCATCTGACAAAACATCAAGTTCCACTGGAGTTCAAACTTGAAACTAAATTCCAAGTGCATCCTTCACATTTAGTTATACATTCAGATATATGCTAAATATTGATGTAGCCATTGTGTCAGGTCACAGGCAAACTCTTGATCACAGGGTGCTTACATAATTGATTGGATGGGGCTGGTCATGTGCATCAAACACATCCCACTGGCAGAGTAAAATGTTCAGGAGAACTGATAACTAGCCATTGGCTAGCATTTGGACTGAAGGCCCAAATGGGGTGAATGCTTGCTGAGTGCCTTTGGCACTCTGCTTGCATTTAGTAGTGAGTGGGCCCCTATACCCATTCTTAATTCTTAATAAAGGAGGTGAATGCTCACTAAGTGCCTTTGCTTGGATTTGTTAGTGAATTCTTTGTTACTAACTTTATTCTAGTTCTTAGTTAATCAGTACAGCAGTGTGAAGCAGAATCTGTAACACTGAATGCTGGACTGACATGTGACTGACACTATTAGCCCCTTGGGCTAATATTATTAGTCAGTCACACTTAAGACTGATGTTGGGCTTACAATCAAGACTGACATTAGGACTAATCCTCATGCTCAGTCCTCATGTCAGTTCAATCATTTGAAACACTCAACAATGTATGAAATTTCATCTGCTTGTAGCACAACATCAGGTCCTTCAATTCAACACTATCATCATTCATTTGCAATCCACTCTATAAATCAAATTCTAATCATATTTCTAGAGTTCTACAGTGGCTCAAAAAAGTGTCCCAATGTTGATGCATTTTGAAGAGATTGGTTAATTGCTAGTGATGAAAAGCAAACAAGGCCAAACACTTGCAGGAGCGAAGGTAGTACTTGCTCTGGTATTTCTAACCCCACTTGGATCATGTGATTTGGTTGTCATGCCACTCAGTTACAGCCATTTTAAAATGACATGTCATTGGGACACTTATTTGAGTATCATCCCAATTTTATACTTTTAGTACTTAGTGTGTCTTCCTTTAGCTTTAATCACTACCTCTAGCCTTCTGTGTATACTTTCTATCAAAATTTGACCTTCTCAACCTCAATTGTGCCCCACTCCACTGCAATCCTCTTTCAAGATTCCCATACTCCCCTAGCTTGTCTTGAATAGTTGTTGAGCTTTTGTTTCAGAATTTGCTAGACATGCTCAATAGGGATAAATAGGGATAATGTCTGGAGATTGTGGGGGCCAATCCAGAAGCCTGATTCCATGAGATTCAAGCCATTCCTGAACTCTTTTGAAGGAGTGCTTGGGGTCATTATCCTGTTGAAAGATAATGTCTTCCTTAGAAATACTAGAGTTTTCCATGCTATGAAGCAGATTGCCCTGCAAAATGGAGACATACTGCTCAGTATTCATCTTGCCCTCTACCCCTGCCAAGATGCCAATATCATTCCAGCCCACACATTTCAAAACCATCAAGAAATCTCCTCCAAACTCTACCATTCTCGATACCTTCCTGTCCTGTAAAGGCTTACCTGCCATTTTTCATAATTTCTTCCATCTGACCCAATCCTGTTAAGCTTGATTTTATCTGACCAAATAACCCTAGTCTAGTCCTCTATGATCCAGTTTTGATACTTAAAAGCAAAGGCTAGCCTCTATTTTCTATATTTGACAGATAGAAAAGGCTTTTTTTCCTTGACCATAGCCTTCAAGGAAGCAGACTTGAGGACATTGTAAAAACTTTGGGATGAGATAGGAGATGAGTGGGTGGAATTGATGAGATGGGTTGCTTGAACAGCATTTTCCACTTTCCCAGTGGTAATACTAGAAATAATTCTTCTTTTATCAGTAGAGGAAACCTTGAAAGAACATTCTAGCTTGATGTTTTCCTTCTCTAGAAGGTATTATTTGATGACTCTGGCCACAGTAGACTTCCACAGCTCAGATTAAAAGGAGATCTGATGAATAGAGAGACCAGATCCAGCAAGGGAAAGAATATTAGCTTTAATAGAGGTAGGAATGGAGTTTATGATGATATTGATTAACTGAGTGGGATGAGTATTATTTATATGCCTTAGAATCATGCAATTTACATAATCATTCAGGGTCAAGGCATAGCATTCATTAGAAGCTGTCATATTCTTATGTTATTTACCAGATAATGAATCATAGCATGATGCTCAAATAAGTGTCCCAATGACATGTCATTTTAAAATGGCTGTAACTGAGTGGCATGACAACCAAATCACATGATCCAAGTAGGGTTAAAAATCCCAGAGCAAGTACTACCTTCGCTCCTGCAAGTATTTGGCCTTGTTTGGTTTTCTTCACTGGCAATTAACCAATCTCTTCAAAATGCACCAACATTGGGACACTTTTTTGAGCCACTGTATATACTTCATTCCAAACTACATTCATAGTCTTTATACTTTGTTCATTATCAGAAAATAGAATCATAGCATTTTTGGGATGAGAATATCTTGAAAGAGCTATATACAATTGTCTATGAGAAAACACAGGTGTGCTCAAGTTCAATCCAATATGTTGCAGTGTTTGACCCTGTGACTTGTTAATTGTCATTGCATAGGTCAAATGCACAGGAAATTGCAATTGATGAAATGGCACTGCAGAGTCTTTCAATCCAAAGTCAAGGGCCACTCTAGAAATTGGCACAACACTCCCATCTCCACCCAATACACTTCAGAACTCTTCTAGTAGACCTGATCAACCTCAGTCTTGTACCATTGTAGAATCCATGAATTGGATTCAGATTTCTCAATAGCATTGGTGGTGCTTCATTCTTCAACTCCAATTTATGCAGGGAAGATCCAGAGGGATTCATTGTATTGAGAATTTCTGTCTGCACATAGTTGTACTCATCATCTGTCACTGAATCTGCACTGAGATAGGTGGCTTTCTCAGCTTGTGCAACAGAATTCAGAATGCTGGCATTGATGTTATAAACCTGAGCATTTGTAGGATTCAAGATGGTTCTGTCCAAGAAGTATTGGTCAGAAAGTGGCTTATTTCCAGTGAGAAGTTGTGAGTGGATGGAACTGGTAAGAGATTTCAAGTCATCACCACAGCACATGTATTCAGGAAGGTTGAGTTCTCCATCAGTGACTCCAATGTGAAGAAGTTGTTGTGCCCAAGCATCAGACTCTGAATCTTGACCAAGATGCATGTTCTGATGAAGATAATGCACAGTCATGTTGGGCCAAAGATTAGAGTGAGTGAAGGTTGCAGGAACAATCTGCTCTCTTGAACCATGCAAACTCACAGGCAGTGTTTGTCTGAAATATCCACTGAGCAAGGTAGTGATGCCTCCAAATGGTTGATCTCTGTTAAGCAGATCACACAAGGTATGATCCACATACTCCACATTATAGAGCCAGCTTCATCTCAAATGATTAGTGAGCCCTGTTGGAAATTTTGATGATGAAGATCATCCTTTTTAATGTTGCAAGTGCTTTGTTCACAACAGGGAATGGAAATCTTGAAGTGAGAATGAGCTGTACAACCTTCAGGCAACAGAAGAGAGGCTATTCCAGTGGAGGCAACACATAGAACAATTTGTCCTCTTGCATGAACAGAAGCAGCAACAACTTTTGTCAGATAGGTCTTGCCATCACTATGGAGAAAGAATGAAGATCCAAGGTCATTGGTGACACTGTTCATGATTGTATTGTAGAGAGCAGTTTGCTTAGGATTGAGAGTGGAAAGACCTCTGTCAACAAATGTTTGCAGCTCCTGTCTACCATATTGATGTTGTTCATTAGTGAGTTGATTTCCCTTCTGAATACCCCAGTTATTTTGTGACAAAGGAATGTGCTCCCGGTCCTACAAGCACTTTCCATGTTATCTGAGATCTTGATCTATAAAATATAATCCATACTCATAGATCTACTCCTGGGTGAGTTCATGAACATGAAGAACATGAGCAAGATAATGTTGCAAGTCATCACAGAGGTTTTCTTTAGTAGCATCCCATATGCAATGAGGATCCACAGGAGCACAGTGTACCAGAATGATGATGAACATACATCTAAGCTAAAAGCCCATGGAAAAGTGAGCAGCCTTTTAAAGGCACAACAACCACTCTCTATCATCTTGCAAGAGATCACATGCATGATATGACTCCTTGAAGGATTCATAAAGATAATCCTGAGATTCTCAAAAGAAGTAGCACCTGCACAGAAAAGATATGAACCATGGAGTATCAACATTAGTATAATCAATCTTACCTTTGATCACAGTGAGCAAAAGACACAGATAAAATCATTCTCCTTGAGATGGATATGCAGCATACATGCATTCAATGACTTTGTACTGCTGATGAATCTTCCATACAGCTTGATTTTTACACTGAACAAAGTGCTCTGGAAAGTCTTGATATAGATAATTATGAACTCCAGCAGCAATGAGAACTGGATCTTGATTTGCCTTAAATCACCCCACCAACTCAGTATTCTTGACATTGTTGACCATCTCCTGAATTTGAGCACCAGCATAAAAAGCAACCAATGGTTGTCCTGGAAGTTGTGCCTTAAGATAATAGACAGCTGGCCATTTCTTGTGCATGGGAAATTCAAAGATATTGTCACACCTCAGATTCAGAAGTCCCAAAGTGATACTAATAACACAGCAGCAGTGCCATCACCTGTAACAAAACATGTTGGATGGTGTGTCACAGACTGTCATTAGTGTGTTACAGTCTGAAGCAGAAAAAACTGGGGATATGTAAGACCTATATTTCCCCATGGGGTTATGCGTCAAAACATGAAAAGTGCTGCACTATGGTGCAGTGAGGCATGAGCACAGCCATAGCCCTTGGTCTTTGAATGAGTGTGGGAATTTCTGGCACTGCCCTCTTTTCGTCTGACATGCTCCCTCAGAGCTTGAGCTTTGGTTGCACCTGCCCACCACACCCAATTCCCTCGGGCCAACAGGCCCTCAATGCCTCATTGTCTTCTGCACCATCATTACAGGTTTCTCACATGCAGATCCATGTCAACATAAGTGTTCCTGCAAGGCTCTTTTCACCCACCCTCGCAGCTCATGCCTGCCCTACAGATCTTCTCTGCTGGGAGCCAGAAAGCGCTATGTACTTCTGCCCATTCCTCTCCTTCTACCCATAGTCCTTTGCATTTGGCATGTAAATACACTTTCCATAGTGGTTATCATATGACCTCATCACACATATGTCCAATTGTTCCAGCAACAGCCAAAGATTACAGGATATGTCAGCTCAGAAAGTGGCTTTAGGCTCTGTTTGGCCCAGCTTGGCTGCAGCCTGTCTGTCCTGTTGCCATTGCAGGTGCTCATACAGAGACCTGTTGAACAGCTTCATCTTGCCCTTGCCGATGTGTCACCTGGACTTGTCCCATCAGGTAATCAGCAGCAACTACAATCCAATGCCAGGATTGTGCTAGTGATCATGGTGATGGTGATTTGACTGTGCTCGCAACTGTACCCATGACCCAACAGCAATGATGACAATGTGGGAGTTGCAGTTGCAACCACAATGCTGTAAGGAGCTGTCACTCCTTAGGTCTGTATCTGGTCATTCTATGTCTATTTCACTAGGTCATCATTGAGTCATCAAGCATCCATGTCCATCTGTGTTCAATCCAGTTCCAGTCCACCCTACTCATATGTATTCATTTCCTTGTATCCATTTCTTTTCAATCTGGTCTGTCTGCCGGATGGATTTCTACTATATCTGTAGTGTACTGGATGCTATGTACCAGATGCTCAGTATTGTGATCTGGTTACCAGATTCACGTTGGATGTTCCTTCTTTATGTTTATTTAGAGTCTCAGGTATGCTCAGACTATAAAAGTTGTGTTTTGCACACAGTGCCAGACATCTAATAAATCATCTATCACTCACTCGGAGTGGGAGTCTTCAGTCTTCAGCAATCCAGTTGTATCTGGATCTCTTCTCTTCCTTTTCTCTCTTGATCCTAGAAGAATCAAGTCCTGTGCTCATCAGCCATGTCTGAAGCATTAGGAGCTCTTCTAGATCGACTACCAAGGAGTCCTGTAAGCCCTGCAGTTGCATTCCCTTGATCCTCTACCTGCAATTCCCCTGGGATGAACTAATTGTTCCTTCACTTTCTTTCTTTGTGTTACTGACCTGCTAGTTTCCTATCCAGAGACATATAGCAGTCTAGGTCGGTCATCCTCTCTTCAACACACATCAGTAAATTGGAAGGTGTCTAATTTCATTTAATTCATCTAATTCACATCTAATTCAGGCTTATTAAGCTTATGAATGCCACCATAAGCTTATTAACCTTTTCAGGAAGGTTGGTGCCATGGGAAAACCCCATTAAAAAACATGCCTGATATTCAGCCAGTTGTATCTCCTCAACGCCCCCACCAAACTCAATTGGAGTGATACCAATCAACTCAGAATGGACAGGAGAATGTTGTCCAAGCTGACCGATGCTAAAAGAACTTGTTTTGAAATTCAGCAATTTTGAGCCTCAAGCTTTGATATTTGATCAGAATTTCTTTTTTTGACTTGTCATAAGATGACACAAGGTACATTGAAAGTAGAAATGAACAGCGATTACAAGGATGTGTAATCAAGAGGCAGGAACACTGGCAAGTTCCTTTCCAGCAGCTACTGCCTGCATGTTTTTGTGTGCGAACTGAAAAATTAGAATAGCAAGTTCAACTTCGATCTTCAAGGGCTCCTGAAGGTCCAAGAGGGACAGAAAATCATGTGAAATCTGTGAGAGATAGAAAAACTGCCTGGCATGCAGGGTTTCACCAAATGATATGAATCTGATGTTTGGTGGGTGACAGATGTTGTGCTGGTCGAGTGAAGCAAACCAGGTGAGGATGTCAGGTCCTAGTACAGCAGATTTCAGTGATCCCATGCTAGACTACAGCACCAAAGTTCTTGCAGACTTCATGGGACTGGGAGATGATGTGTGAACGTGTGAGGATATCAAGAAGAGTTGAAGGCCTTCACTGCTTCCATAATGACTTGATCCTGGGCCACTGTGGCACAACAGCATTTGAACAATGTAGTTGGAAACAGGGTATGCATACTGATTGGAGGGGAGTGGCATCATGTGATCAGTGGGATCCGAGTCATGGAGATGGTTTCCTCCAGTGCTCAGTGCAGACCTTGTATGCTCCCATGCAGTGTGCATCAGTAGGCCAATGGGTTTGTGGTTGACAGTTGCTTTTCCTTTCATCTGAATTTATATTACATATAGGGACTGGTATGATGACCTTATAACTTACTATTTGGCAGGCTCAAAACCTCATATTGCTATGACTCAAGGGATAGCAGACATTGCTTCCAGTGGGTCTGTAACAGAAGATTGTGTCAGAACCTTTTGAATGTGAGATCTCCAGCACTTAAATAGTTCTGCAGTGTGCTCCTGATGCTCATCAGCACCCTCCAGTTCCCTATTGCCAGCTATTGTGGCCTTCTCTTTGGATGCTGATTTTGATCCCACCTTTGTGAAAGTAGCCTGAACAAAAAAAATCATTAGAAAAATCATTTGAATGCCAGACATAGTGGGTTTGAACATACTTTCTTAGCACTTTTATCCAGTACTAGTGCAGATGAGTCATCTTCCAAGTTCTCACCTGCATTGTCAAAGTAAACAAGGATGCTATTCATGGGTCGAGTGGATGGCTGACCATTGGCATGATGGGAGGGCACAATATGCAACTGCAGATTATCTTTGAACATGACAAGCTCCTCATTGGACTGGATGGATGTATACTCTAACTTTACCTTGTCAGAGTCAAGTCAATAGTAAAGCTGGACAAGCCCTGGGAATTGTCTGAGTTTCTCTGCCACAGCAGTGTGCAGCTCATCCAAAGTGATCATGAATGATATTTGAAATGAAATGTTGGACATCTTAGAACCTTGACTTCAAGAAATGGCACACTGGATCTTGAACTCTAGTAGTACAGGCTATCATAAGTATCGCCATGATGAAATGAAGAAATAAGAGTAAATGACTTACTGCATGTCTCAGGAGAATATATCACATTCAAAGAATCTGTTGCTGGAGCCTTGCACTTGGGTATTGCCAATGTAGAACTTGCCACCAAGCTCCATTTCTTCAGAGACTTGGACTTGACTGCTGCCTTCATCTGAGAGCAATGCTGTAGTAGAAGCTGGAGATCCAAATTGTCCTCACCATCAGACTTGCTGCCATCCTTGATATCCAAGTCATCCTTGCCATCATCCTTGCCATCATCTTCACCTGGCATAATTATCCCATTGTTTAGATCATATAGGTTCCGCTCACCTTGTCCATCCATCTCTGAGTCCACATCTCCACTAGTAATGACAGTAATAACCTCTTCTGTCACTGGAAATTGATGATCTCCAGTCCAGCCTGAGTTAGCTCCTGCAGTGTCATCATATGCAGCCTGCCAGTCATAAGCATCAAAGTCATGAGATTCATTGACTTCAGGGACAGGATCAAGGTCATTTGGCATTGACATGATGAGTGTCTTCAGCCCGGGTGCAGGTTCTTGGGAATGTGACTGATGGTTTCATTTCAAGGCAGGAGGTCCAGCATCAATGTCAAAGGAAGAAGCCATGCTAGCAGGAACCAAGTCTTGTTGTCTATTGTGATGGTGGGTCACAGAAGCATTCAAACAAGGGTTGGAAGAAGGTGCACTATTGCTTCGTGAACTACTAGCACCAGGTTATAGGGTACACTGCATTGAATGTCCACGCTCAATGCATCTGATACACTGGACTGTTCCAGGAGCAACTACACAGCAGACTTTACATCCATGACAAAGAGAACATGCCCTCCATTTTTCTCTATGACATAATAAGATGCTTGTAAACTGTTCACTGATAGTTTCATACCTTGGGAGGAAGCCTGAGCATCCTGAACAATAACAGAAGGCTGAGTCAAGCTTGAAGAAGCCACCTGAGAAAGGCTTTTCTTTTGTTTCCTTGGAGGCATGAGGTCAGGCAGAAGGCCATTCAAGCTCAAGTTGCAGCAGGGTTGCATAAGTCAAATTTATTGACCTGAACTGCCTTGTGGCCCTCTCACATTGTCAACTTGTTATTGACCTAACAGACCATGCCAACATTGCACATCTACTGTATTTCATACTATATGAAGAAGTCAAACATAGCCACATTGAGAAAATCAGCTGTATGAGTCTGCAGGAGTGATTGTATCAAAGTGCACTAAGCAATGTAAGATAAACTTCCTGGTCTGACATCTCCAACATCACCATTCATGTATATTCACCATTCTGTCAAAGGTGGTACTTCATAGAAGAAAAGGCAAGTTTGATTGAATTGAAGTCAGGTGAGTATGGAGGCAGGAATTCACAACACATCCCTCTGTAAAGTGATCAATCCATAAAATCAACAAAATGGAAAGCAAATAAAATTTACCTGGATTCAATGAGGTCAATGAGGTCTGGATGCTTGTGGATCCTACAATTGTCCATCACAACAATGGTGTTTGGAGCAGGATGAGGCTGCATGTTGTCAAGCAGCTGGCTAATAAAATTCTTGAATGAATTAGTGCAAAATGACCCTTCAATGATGCTACAATGCAGGATTCCATCTTGAAGAGACAATGCTGAAAGAACTGAATATCTGGATATGGATCAGTCATAATATGATAAATGAGGAGGGAACACAATACCATTTACCATGTACAAAGATTGCCTTCCATTGTGCTTTTGTTTCTCTAATTGACCAAGCATGATTACAGTAGGTTGTTTGATGGTCAACTGAGCTCTCATCGACAAAAACAAGTTGTTCAGCCTCATAGTCACCAATTCGTGTGAGATATTCAAGTCACTTCTCAATGGACCATTCAGCTGCAACACAGGTAATCTAGGAAGGTGTGAGCAATCAATGATATATGATTGCATGCAATTGTGCACATTTTTCATCATTAAACTTGCCTTGCAGAGTATTCTCCATATGGTCACACATGAAATCTGCACCCCACATGATTCAGCAAGCATTTCCTAAAGTTTGTCAAGGTAGACATCAGGCATTTTATCAATTGTACTGAGAAGAAACTGCTGTAGATCAATCTACAGGAATACAGACATAAATATAGTAACACCCACCTTGACATCTTGATTGCCAAGGCACCTTTTTCTCATCAGCTCTTTTGTAGCTGTGTCATCACCCAGGTTGGGAATGGCTCCATGCACATGAAAGTGTTTGAGGATTCATTGAACTGAGCAGGTGGATGTATCAAGACACATTGCAATTGTCTCATGGTCAAGAAATTCGACAAGGTGAACAATAGACCACTGCATCTCAGAACACATTTGCTGACCTCGTGGCATTGCTGTGCAAGCTGTTCAATGTTGGCCTCCGAGTCGAGGAGCAGAAAATATGCAGGCTGCACCGAATACTGATATACCAAAATACTGAGAATTTCGAAGCCAGTTTTTTTGGTGTCGGTCACCTCGGAGAATGTTATCCTGTCCGTTCAGAGTCGATTGGTATCACTCCGATTGAGTTTGGTGGGGGCGTTAAGGAGATACAGCCGGCTGAACTAGAGGTGCGTTTTTTGATGGGTTTTTCCCACGGCGCCAACCTTCCTGAAAAGGTCAATAATAAGCCCGAATTAGACGCGAATTAGACGAATTAGACACTTCCCGATTTACTGATGGCCTTGTAGCTATGCCAGGTGTCGCGTCAACGTCATCACTGCC
>JBBPTO010002136.1:0-11939 GCA_038094155.1 Pulveroboletus cf. aberrans
GGGTCATGGGTAATGTATAGAATGGTCTAGAGCAGTCTAGAATGCATGTGATGTCATACCTTATGCATGGGTAGGGTTGTGGGGTCATGCATAGAGTTTGTGTGTCATAGAGTCTAGGTTTGCATGTGGAGTTTCTAGGGTAATTGTACTGCATGGAAGCAATGTAGGGTGTTCATATATCATATATTGGATGATTGTAACATGTTTGGCCTTGTTTGGTTTTCTTCACTGGCAATCGACCAATCTCTTCAAAATGCACCAACATTGGGACACTTTTTTGAGCCACTGTAGACTAGGATGGAGTCGCTGATGAAGCAAATGAAATCACATAGAATGTGACAGAAATCAGACAATGAGTCAAGGTATCATAGTCAGTGATAAAAAGAAAGGAATATCTGGATTGGGACTTGTACCCATGCATATGTAAGCAAAAAGGGGAAAGGGGGCCAATCCTAACAGTTAATGTCTGTGCCACTATCAATTAGAGCATGAGACTTGACAGTTTTGAGTGTGTGCAATGGTATGATGAGTCTGACAGGAATCTGCATAGATTTCATCATATAAGATACAGTTACAGGTGCACATACAGGGTAGAAGGTGGCAGATGTCAAGGCTGGCCTGGAGAAAAATTGGATCATCCCTCCAACCACTTCTTCTTCATCTTTCTCACATTCTTTCAACATGGGGAGATCTTCAGGATCCTTCTTCATCATCTTTTTGATGGAAGGTCTGGGAGTGTCTTCAAAGGTGACATTGCATTTAAACACTGAATGTCTGGGCTTCTGGCATTTGAAGCAGAGATCCTTTTTGTTGCAGCATTCCCATTCTTTTGAGGTAAGCTTCTGGGTGCAAGGGATGGACACAGTATTGACATCCATGGCATCAGAATCTCAAGGGAGTTTTGAGTATGAGAGAGTGGTGTAGGCATATGAAGGGGTGGTCTTACCCTTTTTGTGTGTCAGTGACTAGGTTGATTATTTTCCATTGCTTTGAAGTCTATGATGGAAGGGGTCCATCATTCTTTCTTGTCCTTGGTCATGCAGGTGGTGAATAACCAGGCTAGGGTGTTGGCAGCTTTGTCTTCCTGGATGAAAGATTTCCTGAACTTCTTGATAAAGTCAGTCCACTTTTCAAAAGTTCCCTCTGTGACTGCCTTTCTTTGAAAGGTCTTGGCTCAAACTTGGACTCACCTAAGGGTCATGAATAAGAGAGAAAAGGTAACCTTCTTGTTGTCAGTGCAGTACAAATCAGCATTAACTAGAAGGTAGGTTGAAATGATGTTCAACCAATCTTTGGAGTTGGCAGTATTGTCATCAAAGAGTGCAGGGGGTTTGAGCTTGAGCTCCGTGGACTTGGAAGAAGTCATAGCTTCATATGCTTGAATAAATTTCCATGGTTTGGGTGGGTCTAGGGGGTTGCTAGGGAAGAAAATTCTCCCACACTGCAGCTGGGGTGTTAATGATGGGGGAGTTGGCACCCAAGGAATGGATGCAGAGTGGGAGAGGTGATAAGCAAGATTGAGGGTGACTTCAGTATTCTCCTCAGTGGGTAGGAAGTAGTCTTTATCAGAGGGGGTCCAGTCATGTGGAAGCAACTTGGAATCAAAGGATTCATTCGGGTGGGAGCACCAATGAGTATCAAGGGGGGGCATGGAAGTAATGGTGGCTTACCAGGTGGTAGCCAACAGAGAAGCTAGACCTTTTGTTATGACTACCTTGGGTAGAGGATAGACACAGCATCTAAAGAGGATCTAGAGCACTAAGGATGAAGGAAAGTGGGGCAAGCCACTCTACAAAGACAAGGTACAAGGATTCTAGGAGAACAAGGCTTTCTCCTTTGCTTTATCTCAACGATTGAATGTCAAAGAGAAGACTTCTCAAAGAGCTATCATCTTTGGGTGGCAAGAGGTTCTCTGGAACAACATAGCCTCAAGAGTGCTATGAAGTCTCACAGAGCAAGAGGTTCCCAACAAGGGACTAGGACTAGGAGCAAGGAGTGGAGTAAAGACCCAGTGTATTGAGATACATGAAGGGGAGATCTAGCTTGGGGAATACAAGTACAAGATAATGAGGTGATCTTGTGTAGATCTTCTTGCAATTAGAATCTTTTCATTAAAGTCACAGCCATGTACTTGTCCTCTTTCTGAAAGGATAGTACATCAGGTACAGGAAGCAAAAAGTGAAACTCCAGGAAATACCAAGTCTGAGGAGCATGTAGCTCTTCTCAAAATGGGAATTAATCTGCCAGTATTGATCAAAGTACCTCTTCTGGCAGCCAGGTTCCAGTTGATAAGCATTATCTTAAGCTCTTCTGGGAAACTTTCCAAAGAAAGGAAGTTCCAGAATCTTCTTTTGTAATCAGGTCCACCAAAAAAGGTCTTCTTCAGAAGCAAGTGTCAGAGCAGTCATAGGAGGGATGGATGATTGTTGTTAAGGAGGTGACTCAAGTCTTGGAAGATCTTAAGACAACAATACCAATGACTCTGCTTGTTGATGTAAAGACTGAGCTTGCTCTGCTAAGATGCTTTGTATGGCCTGAACAAGAATAGAAATGGAGGTTATAGAGGAATGATGTGGATCATGCAATGGATTGCAACCTGAATCTTGGAATTTTGGATAATTTGAACCACTGGATGTATGCGGATTTTTGGGAAGTGTTTTTGTTGACTAATTAAAGTTTCAGAATTTCCAGAACCAGATGGTGAAGATCCTTGACTAGGTGAAAGATTAGCCCCCTCACCAATGGATTCTAGTCTCATTCCATGAAAGCTACAACGGAAGATTGTAACCTCATCATCACACATGGCAGTGTAGAATAGGGACCAGTGATCATCATCAGTGGAATCTATTAAAAGGCAAGTGATATCTCTTCATTGAAATTTACAAAGTCTATCAGTGATCCTGTAGGCTTGTTCCAAAGTGATGCCAAAGTATGCAATGAGGATGGAAAGAGCATTAAAGAACCCATAAACAAGAACTCTGTCTCTTCACAAGGGAGAAGCAGGAGGCATGATGAAATATTTCAAAAGATGTAGCCTGCTTGCCCACTATGTCTAGGTGGGTCTTATCATCTAACAGGAGGATACAAGGGTACTCCTGTTGCACAGGGCAGAGAATAGAGAGGTGAGTCAAGGATGCTCACCAAGATAAAGACTAAAGTTCTTGTGACCAAGTTTGGGTTAGGTGAGATTGATGAGATCAACCCTTGTAGAGCTTCTTAGAAGCTTGATCTCAAGGGGAAATGAATCTTGTTATTAGTTACATCATGGCACTTATTGCCTTTAAATATATCCAGGAAGATGTATGTACTTGTATGTGATGTAGCCAGAACAAGGTCAATGATGTCATAGGATCAGTCATGCTACTCCACTTATTTTAAATAGGTGGAGTTGAGCCTTGGTTGATTCAACACAGCAGTTGTGGGGCTAGAAAAGCTCCAGACCAATGACATCATAGCTGAGTCATAAAGACTGCATCTAGATCATCATGTGGTTGATTCTGAAGTGTAATTAAGTTTACACTTTAATTAAGTTTGACTGATGCATCAGTCAAGCTTAATATTTGACCTATGTCTTTAGTAACATGAATAGTATATTAGCACTATGCTCTGCCTGCATAAACAGAGCACAAGACCTTGTGATTGATTCACAGAATCTCAACACTTTGTAGCACTCCTGAGGCTATGCTGTTCAGTGAATCTCTTGCCACTTGACAATGTTAGATCATTGAGCAGTCAGTTCTTTTGACATTTGATCATTGAGACAAATTAAGGAGAATGCCTTGTTCACCTTGAAATCTTGTACCTCATCCTTATATAGTGGCAAGCCCCACTCTCCATCATTCTTAGTACCCTAGATCCTCTTTAGGGGCTATGCCTGTCCTCTATATGGGCCAAGTGTAATACTAGTATTGTGCAGTGTGAACCATGGTATATGCAACAGATACTGGTCAGTTACCTCTGCCAACAAAAATTCAGCCAGTAGATGTTGACCCCTTCATTGCTAACATCCATGTCACAATCTGAAAGAATATTCTTTCCACTTGACACCCTAAATTCACTGAACTCACTGAACCAACCAACCTCTCTTGTAACCATGTCCTTGAAACTGGTTGAGGTGAAACTTAATCTATCTGCCCTCTTTTATTCCATGCATTCAGATCAACTTTAAGCTCCAGAACAACTCTGCTCATTCTGTTATGATATGACATAACTCTAACATGGCTTATCACATAATACATCTTTTTCTCCTGATTTTTCTCTATTTTTCCTGACTTCATGTCACATGTCACAGTCACAGTCACATGCCACATGGTCAGTCATAGATCACATGGTCAATTACATGGCATGCTGACTGATGCTGCTGACTAATGCTGACTAATGCACTGACTGCTAATGCTTCCATGGTATTTCATGACCTTTCATGATTTTCTATGACATTCTGCAACCTTCCATGGTTACCATTGTGAAAAACTAACTCTGGATGTCTTCATTGTTGTTCTACATGATGGATCAGAGGATGGCCAGAACACCTTAGATTTACAGTGGCTCAAAAAAGTGTTCCAATGTTGGTGCATTTTGAAGAGATTGGTTAATTGCCAGTAAAGAAAACCAAACAAGGCCAACCACTTGCAGGAGCAAATATAGTACTTGCTCTGGGCTTCCTAACCCCACTTGAATCATGTAATTTGGTTGTTATGCCACTGAGTTACAGCCATTTTAAAATGACATGTCATTGGGACACTTATTTGAGCATGATCCCAATTTTATACTTTTGGTACTTAGCATGTCTTCCTTTGGCCTTAATCACTCCCTATAGCCTTCTAGGCATACTTTATATCAATATTTGACCTTTTCAGCCTGAATTGTGCCCCAATCATCTCCCAAGGTTTCCATACTCCCCTAGCTTGTGTTGAATAGTTATTGAGCTTTTGTTTCAAAATTTGCCAGACATGTTCAATAGGGCTAATGTCTGGAGATTTTGGGGACCAATCAAAAAGCTTGATTCCATGAGATTCAATCCATTCTTAAGCTCTTTGAAAGAGTTCTTGGGGTCATTATCCTGTTGAAAGATAACATCTCCCTCAGAAATACCAGAGTTTTCCATGCTATAAAGCAGATTACCCTTCCAAATGGAGACATATTGCTCAGCATTCATCTTGCCCTCTACCCCTGCTGGGATACCCATACAATTCCAGCCCATACATTTCAAAACCATCAAGAAATCTCCTCCAAACTGTACCATTCCCTATACCTTTCTGCCCTGTAAAGGCTTACCTGCCATTTTTCATACATACTTTCTTCCATCTGACCCAATCCTGTTAAGCTTGGTTTTATCTGACTTAATAACCCTAGTATAGTCCTCTACAGTCCAGTTTTGACATTTAAGAGCAGAGACTAGCCTCTGTTTTCTATGTTTGACAGGTAGAAAAGGCTTTTTCTTCTTGACCACACCCTTCAAGGAAGCAGACTTGAGGATATTGTGAATAGTTTGGGATAAGAAAGGAGAGAAGAGGACAGAATTGATGATATGAATTGCTTGAACAGCATTCCCAGTAATACTAGAAATAATTCTTTTTTTATTAGTAGAGGAAACATTGGAAAAACACTTTAGCTTGATGTTTTCTTTCTATAGAAGGTATTATTTAATGACTATGGCCACAGTAGACTTTTTCCAACCCAGTTTGAGAGAAGATCTGATGAATAGAGAGACCAGATTCAGCAAGAGAGAGAATATTAGCTTTAATAGAGGTAGGAATGGACTTTATGATGATATTGATTAACTGAGTGGGATGAGTATTATTTATACGCCTTATAGTTACGTAATTTACATAACTATTCAGGGTCAAGGCATAGCATGCATCAGAAGCTCTCATATTCTTATTTACCAGATAATGAATCACAGCATGACACTCAAATAAGTGTCCCAATGACATGTCATTTTAAAATCGCTGTAACTATGTGGTATAACAACCGAATCACATGCTCTAAGTGGGGTTAGGAACCCCATAGCAAGTACTACCTTTGCTCCTGCAAGTATTTGGCCTTGTTTGATTTTATCTACTGGCAATTAACCAATCTTTCCAAAATGCACCAACATTGGGATACTTTTTTGAGCCAATGTATCTTAGACCTCCAAGCAGTTACTAAAATGTTATGTGCACACCCACATAATGTCTCACTTTCATTCCTTTGTGCCTTACATTGTTTTAGAATAAATTAGTTCTTTCCTGAGTAGAGTTGTTTTGGAGATCATTGGAGTCAATGTGCACACATCTCCACTCCCTTATCATTTCTACCAACTCTTGTAGCTTATGTATCTAGTCTGCTAAATTTCTGCCTGTTCATGACCATTTTATGACAATCATACATGATCAAACAACCCCTGTACCATACAAACCTGCTAATATACAGCCCAAGAACTTCAGATAAATTTTGGTGGCATTCCCAGTCAAATTACCCTTGTCTGTTACCCTTACTTTCCTTTGCCATATACAAAGCTTGGATTAGCATGTACTGTACAGTGCTTCATCCAGTCACACTGGTCATGATGGGGAAGGTTTTGCTTCTATTTGTGTTTGTTAGCGCACACTATAGAGTGTCTCAACCAACTTGACTAGCTATGGGCATTGTACCTACCTTCTTGAAGGTCTGTGGTTACTGTATAGAAATACAGCTGATCTGGCTAGAGACAGCACTATCTCTTGAAGCTTGGTGAAGTGGCTCTGCCATTCACTGGTAGCTATATCTGAAGATCAACCCTCTGAGGTTTATGTGAGCCAGCAGACCACTTGATTGTATGTCTGGTTGCCTTCACATTCCTCTGATGACATCTCACAAACTATGCAACTCTGCAAATCCAGACCTCTCCTAGATCTCCTTACATACATCATTTATTCTATAATTAGTTTAGTCTTGCTTATCTGTTCCCTCCAACCCTGTACAGCACAGCTGTGACAAACTGCATACCTGGTCACTGCTCCAGTTATGACATCTTTGATCTCCACTTTATCTATCTACATAGCCTTCAACTTTCCTCTGATTATATGCATATTACATACACTACACATCTACATATGACAATGTCTTTCTTCAATCTGAGCATTTCAGCAACATCCAAAGAGTGGTGCTCTCAAATGCAACAAGGCATGAGAGTAGCCAGAGTGCTTAGTATTTGAATAAGCATGGGAAAATTGGCATGTTCCCTCTTTTCTCATGTTTCCACCCAGCTTGTCCTGGTTGCACCTTTACAACTCAAGCTTCTGCCATACTCACCTCCCACATACCCTAGACCTCAGGCCCCCAGACCTTCAGTGAGTCATAACATTCTATATTCAAAGATCAGAGCTCCTGATGTGCAAATTGTCCATGAGTGGAAGCATTCCCTACAAAGCATCCCATCCACCCTCACAGCTCACATCCACATCATAGATAACCCCTGTCAAGTGCTATACACTTTTGTCCAATCCCTCCCTTCATCACTTTATACCATCACACATTTCCCATGTGTATTACACCATGTATCTACATATGGCAATGCCTTTTTCCAATCTGATCACCCCAGTGACATTCAAGAACTGCACTACACCATATACTAGCTTGGGCTGCACATGCTGTATAGTACCTTGTCCAGCCTTACTAGTTATTGAGAGTCTAGTATGTGTTGACACACACTATAGAGCATTTTGACCAGCTCAACCAGCTGTTGGGATTGTCTTTCTTCTTTGAGGTCTGTGGTTGCTGTATGGGATATCAGCTGACCTTGTTAGAGGTGGCATTACTCCTTTAAGTGTGGTATAGTGGCAGAAGTCACCCATTGGTAACTATAATCAAAGGTCAGCCCTCTGAGATTCAGTGTAAACCAGTTGACCACTTGATTGTATGCCTGGTCAGCTTTGCAAAGGGTTATATGACTTGCACTTAATGTTAGAAATGTTGTTGGCACAAGGTGTGTCAGGTTTCTGTTATTCTGCTGTTGCTGCCAAGCAGTGGTGTAGAGTCTCTTCAACTTCAGAATATCATAAAGTTTTATTTTGAATTCATTTGTAGAGTTCCAACTTGCATTGATGAGCTAGGTGGTAAAATTGACCTACTTGGAGAGCTTGTTCAGGACAAACATTACCTGCAGCTTGTCAGAGACTGGGTAATCAAAGACCTTGAGAAGCAAAGTGGACATTGAGTTTAGCAAAAGCCTGAGCTGAGTGATTGGTCTCAAAAATGATGAGAGCATTTATCACCCTAAACTTAGTGAATCAAAATGAGATTGAGAGGACATCATTAGTGATGCAGAGCAGATCAGAGAGCAAAGGCAGAATCAGCTTTTTCAAACTGAGTAATAAGGTTTACCTCAATGTAAAGCATAATGTTTCAACTATAATGTGCACCTTGAATGTTTCTTCGACAAGCTTATATATAATATTAGAAGCTGTCAGCTCATGTATAATATTAGAAACTGTCAGCTCATGCACATAAATTAGCATAATGAAAGCTATTTTTAAATAGCTAAAACAATCATTGATGTGGCAGTTCTGCAAGAAATGACTTGGGTTTTATGAAAACTGGTGCGTCAGCAATGAAATCATGATTTAAGGGTACTTCCTGTGTATCTGATGGCTTTGGATCTGCAGAATAAGCAGGATGAAAGGTTGGAAGTGTAGGAAACCAGGACCAGGGGGTGGCAAACCAAAACCAGAGTGTGGGAACTGGAATTTGTGCAAGAAATAACTTGGGATCTATGAAAACTGGTGGATCAGTGATGGCAACATAATTTAAGGGTACTTCGGATGTGTCTTGGTGGCTCTGGGTCTAGAGGGTAAGCAGGATGAAAGGTTTAAAGTGTAGGAACCCAGAAACAGGGCATGGGAACCGGCAGTTCTGTAAGAATTGACTTGAAATCTAAGAAAACTAGTGGTTCAGTGATGGGTATATAATTTATGGGTACTTTGGGTGTGTCTGACAGCTCTGGGTCTACAGAATAAGCAGCATGAAGACTCTGGAGCGTGGGAAACTGGGTTTGGAGCACAGAAAACCAGGAACAGAGTGTGAAAACCAGTGGTTCTGCAGGAAATGACTCAGAATCTATAGAAATGGATAGGTTAGTGATGTGTGCATGATTTATGAGTACTTGAGGTATGTCTCACAGCCCCAGGTTCACAGTATTTACCATTGTCTCTGTCTTGGGTCTGAAATGCAAAATTGGGTCTTGATCTGCAAATGGCATGAACTCCGGCAGGATTGCAGTCGAAACTGACAGGATAGGGCTTGAATTGACTGGAACTGGGGCCAGATTGGCTGGAATCAGTGCTGGAGATCTCAGATTTGATATGACTGGCTCAGGAATGGACAGAATTGGCTTGGGTTCTGGCAGGACTTCATAGAATGTTGTAGGAGCAGTCCGGGTTTTGATGCTATGGGGTTTAGGATTTAAAAGGAAGAAGAAGGCAGCATCAGCAACATCTGCCACTGGATAGGACTTATCAGGATGGATGTCTGAGTGGATAATAGCAAGCTGCTAAAGAATCCAGTCTCAGAGACACTGTGGGAACCCAGTGAGGTAAATCATGTGATAATCGTACTCAGCCAGGCACTTCCAGGAAAGGAGCTGCGCTGAAATCTGGATATAGCTGTAATGATACTCTTCAAATGTCTCCAGGCTTGTCATAGGCTTCATTTGGGTTTCCTGAGCTAAAGCATATAAATCAGCACATTGGTAGTGTTGATTACCTTTACATCCTGGGTAGTAGTCAATTATGGCCGCTTGGAAGGCATCCCAATCATTTCCAGCCACTTCAGGTACTATTTTCCATAACTCGGCCTCCTCAGATCAGCATATCAGATAGCAGCTTTGATCTTTTCACTTCTTGAGAGGTTGGCATAGACTCTGAGGCACTTGATATCATCTAGAAAGTTTGGGAGTTCAGTGATTACCTTACTGCTGAAATGGGGGGCATCAGAAGATCCTCAGAATGGCAGGAATGCCATAGGTTACAACAGGACTATACTTGGTTTGATGCAGAATCAGTGGTTGCTAGTCAATGAGGGCTATGGGTGATGTCAGATTAGGGGGTCCGGATTTGGAATTGTGGCTGTGTAAGCGCAGTCATTCCAGGTCTAATTGTGTACTTGCCAAACTTGGATCTGTCAGGTTAAGACAGCAATTACTAGGAATGGAGGGAAATACTTCACAATAGACTCAAATTGGTCTGTGGCACTGTTGAAATGGCTTTGGATGGCTTAAAACTCTAAAAACCTGCTATTGGGAATGTAAGTGCAAATAAATTTCTCAGAAATGGAAGTTGAAATGAATGTTTTTGAGTGCTGCCTACTGGGGACTGAGCCTAGGGAAGCCCTCAGGTTCTCTCTTGAATTCCCTCACAGTGGGGTCCAGTTGTAAAACAGCAAAAGGACTTCAGAGTGTAGTCCTAAGCAAGAAATAGTGGTGTGAGTGTGTATCTCAACCCAAGGGAATTACAAAGAAAGCAAAAGGAAAGAAAGAGAACTGTAGGAATGGCTCACTAATCATCCACAGGACACTGGAAAACAAGATTCTGGCTTTCTCCCATTCAATAGGGCTATGAAACCAACTAAAGTTGCAGGACTTCAGGGAAACTTGAAGGAAAAGGTAGGGAAAGGCTTAGAGCCTGTATGGTATGCTCTCAATGTTCTTGTTGTGAGCTTTGGGGTTGTTTGGATGTGTGGCCGAGTGCTGGGTGACATGTTGGAATTTCAATTCATACATGAGATCAAAGTGATTAGATAGATAGTACTTAGCTCAAATCACAACATGCCCCCTACTACCCAGGATGCTGTTGAGATTCCGTGAATCGAACACTAGGTCCTGTGCTCTGTTAATACAGGCAGACCATAGTGCTAATACATTATTCATGTTACTAAAAACCTAGGTCAAGTATTAAGACTTGACTGTCAGATCAGTCAAGCTTAATTAAAGTGTAATCTGAATTACACTATAGGATTGACCATATGATGATCTAGATGCAGTCTTTATGACTCAGCTATGATGTCATTGGTCTGGAGCTTTCTTAGCACCACAATGGCTGTGTTGGATTGATCCAGATCCAACTCCATCTATTTCAAATAAGTGAAGCAGCATGACTGATCCTATGATGTCATTCTGACATCATCAACCTTGTTCTAGTTACATCACACACAAGTACATACATGTTCTTGAATGTATTTAAAGGCAATAAGTGCCGTGATATAATTAATAATGAGATTTATTTTCCCTTGAGATCAAGCTTCTAAGAAGCTCTACAAGGGTTGATCTCATCAATCTCGCCTAATTCAAACTTGATGACAAGAACTTTGATCTCTATCTTGATGAGCATCCTTGACTTACCTCTCTCTTCTCTGCCCTGTGCAACAGGAGTATCCTTGTATCCTCCTGTTAGGTTATGAGCCCCACCTAGATGTAGTGGGCAAGCAAGCTACATCTTTTGAAAAATTTCATCATGCCTCCTGCTCCTGTCTCATGGAGAGACATAGTGCTTGTTTATGAGTTCTTTGATGCTCTTTCCATCCTCATTGCATGCTTTGGCATTTCCTTTGGGACAAGCCTATCAGATTACTGATAGGATTTATGAATTTCAATGGAGAGATATCACTTGCCTCTTAAAAGATTTCACTGGTCCCTATTCTACACTGTCATGTTTGATGGTGAGGTTACAATCTTCAGCTGTAGCTTTCACAGAATGGGACTAGAACCCATCAGTGAGGGAGTTAATCTTCCACCTGGTCAAGAATCTTCACATCCTAGTTCTAGAAATTCGAAGAACTTAATTAGTCAACAAGAAAATCCAGAAACACCTGCTGAAAATCCGCATCCATCCAGTAGTTCAAATCCTCCAAGATACCAAAATTCCGGTTCCAATCTATTGCACCATCCACATCATTCTCCTATAACCTCCATTCCTATTCTTGTGCAG
>JBBPTO010002137.1:0-11933 GCA_038094155.1 Pulveroboletus cf. aberrans
GTAGAAGTCTACTGTGGCCAGAGTCATCAAATAATATCTTTTAGAGAAGGAAAACATCAAGCTAGGGTGTTCTTTCAAGGTTTCCTCTACTGATAAGAGAAGGATTATTACTAGTATTACTACTGGAAAAGTGGAAAATGCTGTTCAAGCAACCCATCTCATCAATTATGCCCTCTCCTCTCCTATCTCATCCTAAACTGTTTACAATGTCCTCAAGTCTGCTTCCTTGAAGGCTGTGATCAAGAAGGAAAAGCCTTTTCTATCTGTCAAATATAGAAAACAGAGGCCAGCCTTTGCTCATAAGTATCAAAACTGGACTGTAGAGGACTATACTAGGGTTATTGGGTCAGATGGAAGAAAGTATGTATGAAAAATGGCAGGTAAGCCTTTACAGAACAGGAAGATATAGAGAATGGTACAGTTTGGAGGAGATTCCTTGATGGGTTTGGAATGTATGGGCTGAAATGGTATTGGCATCTTGGCAGGGATAGAGGGAAAGATGAATGCTGAGCAGTATGTCTCCATTTTGAACGGTAATCTTCATCATAGCATGGAAAAATCTGGTATTTCTGAGGAAGACATTATCTTTCAACAGGATAATGACCCCAAACACTCCTCTAAAAGAGCTCAGGAATGGCTTGAATCTCATGGAATCAAGCTTCTGGATTGGCCCCCACAATCTCCAGACATTATCCCTATTGAACATGTCTGGAAAATTCTGAAACAAAAGCTCAACAACTATTCAAGACAAGCTACGGGAGTATGGGAAACTTGAGATATAATTGCAGTGGAGTGGGGCACAATTGAGGCTAAGAAGGTCAAATATTGATAGACAGTATGCCTAGAAGACTAGAGGCAGTGCTTAAGGCCAAAGGAAGACACACTAAGTACTAAAAGTATAAAATTGGAATGATGCTCAAATAAGTGTCCCAATGACATGTCATTTTAAAATGGCTGTAACTCAGTGGCATGAAAACCAAATCACATGATCCAAGTGGATTAGGACGCCCAGAGCAAGTACTACCTTCGCTTCTGCAAGTGTTTGGCCGTGTTTGGTTTTCTTCAATGGCAATTAACCAATCTCTTCAAAATGCACCAACATTGGGACACTTTTTTGAGCCACCATACATACATATATTGGATCAAAAAATAAAAGAATTACAATCTACAAATGTAATTGAAATGGGAGCCTTAGCTGATTGCAGCAATGAATAGATAAGCCTGCCTGCTACAGTACTTGAAAAGCAGTGATGTGAAACACTAACTGGTTTTTTCAACCTTCTATTATTGAAGAGCCAACAGGAATACACCAATTTAAAGTTATTTCAGTAAGAATAGCTGTGATGCTCAATGCAGCATGGTTGAAAAAGCAATTTTATTTGCCTATCAGATTCATTGTTCATGCCAATGTTTCATTTTTTCTTTCTACAGAGTTAAGACTGCATTGGTGGGGCTTGTCATATCCTGAAATCACACAAGTCCAACTTTACACCCCCAGTTGTCAGCTCTGCACCAACTCCAGTCTGTTGTTTCACTTTGACTATGCTTTGTATTACCATCAGACCTTATCCAGTTTCATCCCTCTTATGTATGTTTCCATTGTTCTCCATTTGTACTAGTCTCACCTCTGTTCTCTTGCCACATTGTGATTTCCAACCTCCAAACTCTTACTAATACATGATGACCCCATTATGAATTGAATGCTCCTCCATAGTGTATATACTGTACTTCCACTCTGTACACACCTCAGTTTAAATAATGACCTAACTTCTCTCCCAATCCTCTTGAGTCTTGAAGACTCAACTCTGATCTCTGATCTCCAAACTCGCTCTTGCTCTCCCTCTCCCTCTCCCTCTCTGTGTGTATGTGAATCTGAGACCACCAAACTTGAGTGAGGGCATACCACATATGGTGAAGCAAAGTCTCATTTATACCTTCACAACTCTGGCCCCTTTGGAGTTGCTCTGGAGTTGTACTTGCCCCCTCCTAGCATATGTTTAACAGTATATTTGAACTCTTACCTGCTCAGAGTTCACAATGTCAATGTTTACCCATGTTACTAGATATCGCTCTTGTGTGGTCACCAATCTACCACACTCACCATGTTATAATATCCTCAATAACTTTAGCTCCAGCTGTCATGGCCTGGAGCTCATAGACCAGTTTCATAGCTTCTCCACCCACCATACTCTGTCCGCCTCTCAACAAGGTCCACTTTGTTCTCACACTCTGAAAGCATGTATTGAAGAATTACCAGAGGATGACAAAAACCAAGGTTTTCATATACCTCCAAATAATGACAGAGGTTCTGAAAATTCCAATGGACCTGGAGACCCTTCCAACCCCTCTGATAGTGATCCAGACATCTCAGATGATGTCTTTAATTCATTCAATGATGATCAAGACTTCATCCCAGAATCAAGCAGAAAGGATGTCTCCTGTGATCTCTTTCACACTCTTGCATATGCGATACAGAGACACATGCACTTCTCTCATCACTCCTTTTCCAGCTCCACTCAGCACACAAAGTTCTGGAAACCAGCCCAGTTTAATAGAACAGACCCCTGCAAACTCTGGGATTTCCTGATCCAGTGTGAATTAAACTTCGAAGACCACTCAAAGATCTTCCATACTGACTGTGCCAAAGTAACATCCACACTGTTGTACCTCAAGGGCATGGCTCTGGAATGGTTGGAACCAGATCTCCTCCAGATGGAACATCATGTGCTCCATCCACTCTGAATGGACAACTTCAAGAAGTTTGTTCAAGAGCTTCAGATCAAGTTCGGTCTGCATGACCATGTTGAAGATGCAGAACATCAACTCAATCACCTGTGATGAAGGATACTCAGCAGATCAACTAATATGTCATTTTGTTCAATTGGGTCACCTTGCAAGTCTGAGGTTAAAGGTGCCCTCTGGCATCACCTTTATAACAGTGCACCAGATGATATCAAGAATGAGGTCTCCTGCATCAGGAAGCCTCCGACCCTCCCTGAACTCCACTACCTTGCCCAGTCCATTGTTACTCACTACTGGGAGCACAGATCTGAAATCAGTCATCAGGGCAAACCCTCTGTCAGCCCTGCTAAATCATCCAACAAACCCTCCACATCCTTCACACACACCTTAAGCACTGCCAAGGACTCAAAGAAGACAAAGGCAAAGGTAGCCACCACATTCAACACCTCTGGAACCTCCGCTCCTTCAAAGCAGGACCTTTCCTCCAAGCTCAGAAAAGATGGAAAGCTCACCACAGTAGAATACAAACACCACTTTGACAACAATTTATGCATGTTCTGTGGTGACTTGGTAAAGGAGTGCCTGAAATCGATGTTAAAGGCTTCAAAGGTGTGTGCCACTAAGACTGTGACTCCAGAAGCAAAACCAGAGGCCTTCTCAAAGGCAAAAAAAATAGATGGTGACCTCTGAAGCTCTGCATGGAAAAGAGATTGTGTTGATCCCCCCCCCATGCACTCAAGGAGATCTGCCTCAATGCATCTGCTCTCTCACATCCCAAATCCCCCTTGCCAACCATCTCTCTTGTATCCTATGACATCCCTTCCTTTCCCACGCTCATAGACTTTGAATCATCCAATTGTTTTATAGATATGTCTTTTGTGAATAAACACAGTCTTTTCATGTACTCCATTCCTCTGCTTCAATTCCATTTGTTTGACAAAACCACAAACTCCACCATAACCCAAGCCATTGACCTCTCTGTCTGCTTCTCTCCAATGATATCACTTCAATGATGTGTTATGTCACTCCATTGGATGGATCCTGTTCTCTTGTGCTAAGACACAACTGGCTCACCCTCTTCAATCCATTGATTGACTGGGTCTCAAGCAGTATCTCTTTCTGCTCACCAGAACAGCCCATGCCCACACCCCTGAGATTGACTCTACAGCACCTCTGAAAGCCGAACTCATCCACTCTGATACACCATGTTTCTCAGAATGCAAGGCCCTGCTGATTGTACTTGTCAGTACTCTGGCCTTCACATTGGCTTGTCACCTGGAAGGGTCTGTGCAGTTCAGTCTGCAGCTCCACCCTCCAGAAAGCAACCTCTGTTCGACCTCTGTTGTCCCCAATCCAGTTGATCTCTCTGGTATTCCTCTAGAGTACCATGACTTTACAGATGTCTTCAGCAAGAGCAAAGCCCCCAAGCTTGCTTCCCATTGTGAACACAATCTAAAGATCAACTTGGAAGAAGGTGACTTCACTCCAATCGGCACCACCTACTCCCTTTCTCCCTTTGAGCTTGAGTCCCTTTGTGTGTTTCTCAACAAACACCTTTCCATGTGCATTATTTACCCTTTCTCCTCTACCCATGCCACTCTGGTCCTCTTTCTTTGCAAGAAAGATGGCTCACTTCATCTTTGTGTCAACTTCTGAGGACTCAACAAAATCACAAAGAAAGACCACTACCCACTCCCCTGCATCTCTGATCTCCTGGACGCTCCAAGCTGTGCAAAGATTTGATTTATACAAAACTTGACCTCCAGCATGCATACCACCTGGTCTGCATTGCCAAAGGAGATGAATGGAAGATTTTTTTCTGCATGTGCTATGGCTCCTATGAGTGACTTGTGATGCTTTTTGGCCTCACAAATGCTTCAGCAGCATTTCAGCAATTTGTCAACACTATCTTTGCTGATTTACTTCATGATTGTATAATAGTCAACCTGGATGACATCCAAATTTTATCTCTTGATTGTGCTTCACAAAAAGAGCATGTCCAAGGGGTTCTCTGTTACAATCAACCCCCTTTTCTCTTATCACTTACATATGGATGGGGATAAGTCCCAACATGGACATTGTTTTCTTTTCATTGCTGACTACAATATCATGACTCCTCATCCATTTTCATCGCATTTCATGCAATTCCACTTGCTCTGTCAGTGACTCCATCCTTACCTACCCTGAATTCTCTGTCTGTCTATATAAACCCCTTCATCTCATACTTGTATTCCCAAGCTAGACCTTTCCTTACTGTACTTGAATATTCCTCCACTCCTCATCTTAGTCTCTCATTGGAAACCCCTTGTTTTTTGAGACTTCATAGTGCTCTTGAGGCTACACTGTTCTAGGAAACTTCTTGCCACACAATTGATGATAGATCATTGGGCAGTCTAGTTCTCTTCGATGTTCAATTGTTGAAACTGAGCAAGCAGAAAGCCTTGTTCTTCTAGGACTCCTGTACTTCATTCTCAAAGAGTGGCTTGCCCTGCTCTTCCTCATCCTCAGTGCCCTAGATCCTCCTTATGGGCTGCATCTATCCTCTACCTGAGGTAGTTGTAACATCCTCCAGTAACTCTGTAAACATGGCCTCTATGCCAAGCCTGAAAAATGCAAGTTCCACACTGACTCAAGTACCTCAGTTACCAGCTGTCTCTGACCAGACTGACCATGTCCCTGGAGAAAGTGAAAGCCATCCAAGAGTGGTCCAAGTCTTGTAAAGTCAAAGACATCCAATCATTCCTTGGTTTCACTAATTTCTACCAGTGTTCCATCCATGACTACTCTCCCATCATTGTTTCTTTGACCTGTTTGACCTGCAATGGTATTCCCTGGAGTCTTGATGACTTCTGGCACTCTGTGTTGTGGCACTTGAAAGACACCTTTACCTCCACTCTGATTCTTACTCATTGGGTTTCTGACACTTCCATAATTATCAAGACTGACACCTCCAAATATGCCATTTCTGGCATTTGTTTCCTCTGATATCCAAACAATGAAGTCTGGCTGGTAGCTTTCTACTCCCACATCCCCTCCACTCTCAAGCTCAACTATGACACACATGATAAAGAGCTCCTTGCCATCCATGAAGTGTTCTGAACTTGGGACCACTACCTTGAAGGCTCTGGATCTCTGGTTAACCTTGTCACTGATCACAAGAACTTGAAGTACTTCTCCATATCTAAACTCCTGATCCACAAAAAAGCCTGTTGGTTGGAGTTCCTCTCCCAGTTCAACATGGTCCTCTGTTTTCACTCTAGACACCTTTGAGCTAAGCCAGACACTTTGACTAGATGATGGGACATCTATCTCAAAGAGGAACATAGTGATTACACCTGCATCCCCACAACATCTTCATTCACAAGCAGCTCACTGCCTCAGTCCATGATACCATTCTTGTCATGCTTGTCCTCCACACTGGCACCTCCTTTGACATCAAAACCCTTCATAATAATATTCTCTCCATACTCCCCACTGACCCTGTTGCCTTTGTTCATCTGTTCATGCCCAGACATCACTGATCTATCAACTCAGGTAGTTTTCTATGTCTAGACAATGGTAGTCTTGGCAGGGGTGGAGTTTGTCATTCTTCTTTTTGATGAAGAAAAAGGGTGCTGCTTGGGGAGAGTTTGAGGGGCAGATCTTTCTGCAGTCAAGGTTTTCTTGGATAAAGTCCTCAGTGGCTTTTTTTATCTGGGGACAATGGGTAAACTTTCCCAACCTTGGGAATGAAGGAGTCATCGAGATGGATCCTGTGATCATAGGGGTGTGATGGAGGGACATGGTCAGATCCTTCCTTCATGAACATTCAAGAATTCAGCATATTATAGGGGTAAGGTGGTCTTGGGCTTGGAATTCTTAGCTGTGGCTGCAAGCTTGGTGGTGGTGGTGACTTTGTTGACAAATCTATCATGTTGGAGGCTGCCACAGGGGGTGAAGTGGGTTTCAAAATGGGTGGGTCAAACAATGGAGATCAGTAAACTTTTTTACAATGGTGACAAGGTCAAACTCTTTGGTCTTCTGGAGGTAGTCAAAGAGCATTTTGTCATAGATTCAATGGTTTCTTTGTGCATGGCAGTGAAACAGAACTTGTCATGCCATTTAAGGTCAGTGACATGTGTCTGGTACAAGTCTTTTGACTTGTCAAGGGATTTGGAGATGGTGCAGGTCTGTTTAGACCAGTTGATGAGGGGGTTGACCACCCTGAGCCAGGGTGATCCAAGGATAATGTTCTGTCATCCGCAATCCATGATGTAAAGGAGGACCTTTTTAGTGATCTCTTCAATGTTGACAAAGAGTGTTGTGGAAAATGATATCTTGTCCTTTTTGTTAGATGACATGTCAAGGTTGCAGACTTGAAACAGCTTTTCAAGCCAGGAGGTTAGAAGCTTGTTCTTCCAAATGAAGCCCCAGTCAATACAATTGATGTCCATGATGCTATCAATCAGGGTGTGGGATTTGACAGTTTTGAGTGTATGTGATGGTACAATGAGTTCAATGGGAATCTGTATAGATTTCATCATATGAGATACAGATACAGGGACACACACTGAATAGGAGGCAGCAGATGTCAAGGCCATCCTCTGTTTTAAAAATCCTGGGAATAGAATCTGGTCATCCTTCTGACCACTTCATCATCATCTTTCTCACATTCTTTCAACACAGGGAGATCTTTGGGGTCCTTCTTTATCATCTTGTTGATGGAGGGTTTCTGAAAGGTCTCGAAGGTGGTTGTGCAGTTCTGTGCCAAGTGTCCGGCTTTTGATATTTAAAACAAAGTCCTTTCTTACAGCAGCATTTCCATTCTTTGCAGTTCAGCTTCTACGTATGGTGTCAACATCCATGGAATTGGGATCTCAAGGGGGTGTTGAGAGAGTGGCATAGGTGTAGGAAGGATTTGTCCTTTCCTTGTGTGCTTTGGTGACTAGGGATGCTCTCTTCCACCATTTCTGGAAGGAGATTGAAAATTTGTACCATTCTTTGATGGTGTGTGGGACATCCTCCATAGAGAGGATCCTGTGGCTGAGGGGGGTGCTGATAGCCAACTGGTAAAAAGAAATGAGGATGGTGTCAGTGGCTTAAAGTTCTGCAGCATGGGCCTGAAACTCAGCATTAAAGTCTATGATGGATGGGGTCCACTGTCCTTTCTTGTTCTTGATTATGTGGGCAGACCACAACCATGCTAATGTGTCAGCTGCTTCATCCTCACTGACGAAAGATTTCTTAAACTTATTGATGAAGTCAGACCATTTTCCAAAGCTTTCATTTGTGACAGCCTTTCTCTGAAAGGTCTTGGCCCAGACTTGGGTGGACTCAAGGGTCATGAAAGAGAGAGAAAAGGTGACCTTCTTGTCATCATTACAGTAGATGTCAGAGTTTACTAGGAGGTAGGTTGAAACAATGTCCAACCATGCTTTGAAATTGGCAGTGTTGCCATCAAAGGATGCCAGGGGGTTGAGCTTGATCTCCATGGGTTTGGGAGAGGACATCACTTTGAATGCTTTGATAACTTCCGAAGTTTCTAAGGGTTTGCTAGAAAATAAAATTCTCCCAGATTGTGGCTGGGGTGTTGGAAACAGAGGAGTTGGCATTCAAGGAATGGATGCAGAATGGAATAAGTGATGAGCTATGTCAAGGGTAACTTCTGTATCCTCCTCAGTGGGTAGGTATAGGTTGTCATCATTGAAGGGAGTCCAAGCATATGGAAGCGACTTGGAGTCAGAGGTTTTGTTGAGATGGAAGTGCCAATGAGTGTCAATGTGGGGCCTGGGAGTAATGGTGGTTTACCAGGTGGTAGCTGAAAAGGAAAGCTAGACCTTTTGTTATGACTGCCTTGGGTAGAGGATAGGCATAGCCTCTAAAGAGGGTCTAGGATACTGAGGACTGAGGAGAATGGGGTGAGCCATTCTACAATGATGATGTACAAGAGTTCAAGGTAAACAAGATGCTCTGCTTGCTCTGTCTCAACAATTCAACATTGAAGAGAACTATACTTCCCTATGATCTAATGTCACTGGGTGGCAAGAGGTTTATTGAACAGCATAGCCTCAAGAGTGCTACAAAGTCTCAGAGAGTGGGGAATTTCTGATGAGAGACCAGGAGTGGATCTAAGACCTGGTGTATTAAGATACATAAAGGGAAGGTCTAGCTTGGGAAATACAAGTACAGAGAAATGAGATTTACACAGGCATAGAACAAGTTCAGGGTAGATATGGGAGGAGTTGCTGACAGAGCAAGTGAAATTACATAGAATGCAATGGAAATCAAACAAGGAGTCATGGTATTGTAGTCAGCAATGAAAAGAAAAGAATGTCCAAATTGGGATTCATACTCACATGTATGTAAATGATAAGTGTCTAGATGGAAAAGGGGCTGATCATAACAGATTCAGTTTTTGAATTGTGCTTTGAATTGCTTCAATGATGCAAACTGGGACTGCAGGACCCATGTTCACACCATATCAATGTCTTTCTGGTGCTTTTGGAGATGAGAAGCTTGCCAGGCAATTAGAGCAGTTTCAGAGATAAGGTCAGAGGCCAGAGTCAGTACAAGGAACATACCTTCAGATAGATCAAAAGGAAAAAGTAGATCAATACCATGTACCATGAAGTATGGTGAGGGCCTAGTGTATTTAAGAATTGTAACATGCTCTGCCCAGAAAATGGAGTGAGTGGTTGAAGGCCAGTGAACCTCCCCTCCCAGATGATGGCCTTCCAGACATTGTAGTAACACCATGTAACCATGCCATTTATCTGTGAGTTGTAGAGAGAGATCTGAATATGGTGGATGCCATACTAGCCAGAAAGAATATGAAGAGCCTGCATGACAGGGAATCCATTGTTAGTAACTAACTTGAATACAGCACCACACCAGCACAGGATGCTTTCATAAATGAAAGAAGCCATGGCAGATGCATTCTCAGATCATAGCATCTGCCATTCCAGATATGCAGTAAGCACACACCAGGCCTAAACTATATATCAGTATTCACCAGAACACGGCATCAACATCGTGTCAATGTAAACCTTGTAGAAGAGGCCACCAATTGCAGAGACAGTAGGAAGTATATGCAATTTTTGGGTTTGTCAAATTTGGCACTCATGACAAATCTTCTGTTACATTTGACCTAAATGAGGGTGAACATAGGACCTCAAAGGCTACAAACTGAATCATGGATGAAGTGGTGATGTTGCTTGATGATTACAAGACATCTCAAAGAAGCCTATCTACTAGTGAGGTTTGGTGATGAAGGATACTACCAATTGAATGGTGGACAAGGAGTCTGCCTACTATTGAGGACAGATGATGAGGGCTTTCCTTTGAAGGGTGGTGACAGAGGAGACCTCTGGGCAAGGTCAATGATGGAGACTTCCCACTTAAGGGTGGTTTGTAGTGACAAAGAGCAAGAAGGTATTAAGGCTATCCTTGGGCCTGTATCAAGGAGTGGGAACACCAATGTATTCTGAGAGTGATGGTACAAGTGGAAGGTAGAAAGAGGTAGGTTCACATGTGTGTTGACATGGGTTTATATATGTAAAGGAGTCTAGGGCAGGCATGGAATGTGAAGGAATATGAAGGAAGGAATCGCTAATGAAGCAAGTGGGGTAGAATTGCATGGAATGCAATGGGAGCAGACAATGAGTCAAGGTATCATAGTCAGCAATGAAAAGAAATGAACATCCAAGTTGGGACTTATACCCATGTGTATGTAAGTGATAAGTAAAAGAAAAGCATAGTCTGAGGTAAATCATAACATCTTCATGTATCATCTGATGTTGTTCACCAACATTGGCCAGCAGAACCATAGAAGCAACCAGGTCTGGACCATGAAAATACCTTTGTGCCTGATGCTATCATGAGCCTTTCAGATCAGCCTGTAGTAGTGCTGTAAGGAGCTGTTGCTCCTTAGGTCCATATCCAACCATTCTATATCTGTTTGACTTTCCTTAGGTTGCTATCAAGTCATCAAGCATCCATGTCAATCCATATCTAATCCAGTTCCAGTCTGCCCTACTTGTACATTTCCAATTCTTCATATTCATCTCTTTTCAATCTGGTCTGTTTACTGGATTGATTTCTACTGTATGTATAGTGTATCAGACACTATGCATCAGATGCTCTGTATTGTGATCTGGTCACTGGATTCACATTGGATTTTCCTTCCTTTATGTTTATTTACACCTTGGGTGTGCCCAGACTATAAAAGGTATGTTTTGCACACATTACCAATAATAATTCACTTCAAGTCTGAGTTTCTGGTCCTCATCAATCCAGTTGCATTGAGATCTCTTTTCTTTCTCTCTTGATCTTAGAAGAATCAAGTCCTGTTGACAGTCAGCCATGTCTCAGGTATTCATAAGCTATTCTGTGTCATCTATCAAGCTGTCATGTAAGCCTGGCAGTTTTCTTCCCTTGATTCTCTACCTGCAATTTCCCTGGAATGAACATATCAGGTCAGTCAACCTCTCTTTGGGGTTCTGGTGGAATGACTATTTGATGGTGACCATGTGGCTTGCAATGGTATAGAGAGCTGCTGAGAAGGAAGAAGCAGGTTGTCAAGTTGATGAAGGAAGTGTAATTGGAGTTGGATAGATCTGGGAGATGGATGTAAATGGTGAGAAACTCCTGAATTAGGGTAAGTCAAGCCTCTTTGACAAGAGCCTTGGGCAAACAAGAGATTCCTGGATCATCCAGTGAAGCATTCAGAACAAACACAAACATGGAATGGTGGTGTGGCAGATGGCAGATCAACACCAGATCTCTAGAAAGGTGAGTGGAGAAACCAGGTGAAGGTAGCCAGTCATTGAGAAGTACAACAGAAAATTAATAAGTGCAGTCAAGCCAGTCCTCAAAGTCATTATTCTCAAGCAGACCATCCTTGAATGGAGGATATCATGAGAATCCATCTGTGGCAGTATGTGAAACAACTCAGAACCACTGAAGGCTCTAGGTCGCTTAGCAGGCAAGGGGATGAATGAGTCGATGTCTTTGATGCTGAGGAAACACCAAGAGAACAAGACTGTCCTTTGGTGGCTTGATTCATGTGCTTTACATACTACATAGGGGTTTGTACATATTGTACACTAATCTAAGATGTACATACTGTATATGCGTGTATCTAATGTATTCATGATCATATGGAAGCATGTCATAGCCCTGTACATGCCTGTTTTGCAAGGATGTGGAGGAAT
>JBBPTO010002138.1:0-11932 GCA_038094155.1 Pulveroboletus cf. aberrans
GAGAGTGGTCAAAGTAGTCAATCCCATTTCAATTCTGTAAATAGTCTTGTCAAATGTGCACATGACTTGACTGGTACGAAGGGATGACATGGGGAAGGAACGTTGGAGGAGGCCTGAAAAGGCTGGAGTGAATCGGAGGATGGAGGGAGTCAGATGGAGTCAGATGGGGAAATGAAGGGCAGATGGTGGAGTGATAAGCGAGTGAGGTTGGGAAGCATGGGAGCAGTTCCTACCCCCCTCTTTGGGTCGATGTCCCAGCGTCAACAGAGAAAAGGGAACGGATGGCAATTTCTGGATTATGAAGGTGTTGGAGGGAGACAGAGTACCACGGAGTGCGAGAAGCAGCTCTGGGAGGAGGGGACAGAGGAAAGGATGGAGGGGAATGGAGCTACAGAGCGTTTCAAGTGACTCTGGGAGTGAATGGGAAAGGAGGATGGGGGTTAATGCTTTCTGAGCAGACTGTGCTCCATAGATACTCCTGCCGATCGGGTTAGGATCTGGAGTGGGCAGAGGTCGGAATTGTCAGGTGGCAGTTGATGAGGTTGGAAGGGATGGAGAGGCAAAGGAAGGTGGGAGACACCATCAAGTCTGAATGGCCGTTTTCCAAGGTGCTCCAGCTGATTGGATTAGGATCTGGGGCGGACGGATGTTGGTAATATCAGGAGGCAGAGTCAGGGAGGTCAGAAAGGGGTCAGAGCAGAGATAAGGAGGTGTGGAGTGGACATGGAATCTGAGGCAATAGCCCTGCAAATGAACAGAAGGAGATACTCGACTTCTGACACACAGCAACTAGAGGCCAAGGGAAAGAAGGGGCAAGAGAAAAGGGATGTGAGCACTGCACTGGGCAGACACTGGTGGAGGGTGGACCGCAGGTCTGAGAGCAGAGTTAGGAGTGATCTGGGGGCACACAGTGTGACCAGAATACTGCAAGCATGTGGAGTGGATCAGAAATGATGTCGGATGTGAGGAAAAAGGGATGGGTGCAAGTGTCATGCAAAGCAAACACAAGCCAGAGGGATCAGACACAAAGTCTGATCAATCTTGAGGGAACCAGAGAGGGTGGTCATCCAGATGGCTGGTTAGGCCAGAGTGAGCTCGGAGCTCAAGGTCTGGAGACTGGGGTGACATCAGAGGGGTTGGCATTCGGTTTACAGTCATCATGCGAAGGTGCCACTACAAAAACCCTATGATCAATGGATTGTTAGTGGGCGAGTTGGTGGTGCTTGACCAAGTAGTATCTGGAATCCAATGAGGGTATGCGCAAGGCATCAGAGGTGTATCCCTAAGATGGAGAAAGCAGAGTTGAGGAGGTGGATGTTGGAGTGTGGAGGTCAGGAGTTTGGGGAGATGTTAGGGGGTCATGGGGATGAAAAATGCCATCAAGGCACTGGAGGGTCATAAATGAAAATGATGACCGTCGGAGAGTTTGAAGGGAGGAACAGAGTGCAGAGTTCATGAGGGATTGGAGTATTCCCAAACGAGAGGCAGAATGGACTGAGGTGATAGTACCAGTCATCAGTAATGAGTGGATGCATTGAGATGGAGTATGGATGGGGTCAGGGAGTAATGCAGCTCCCAAGGGGAAGTCAGATGGTCCATGAGTTAACCTTTTGGCCAGACAACTCCAGAGGAACCAGAGTTGTACAGAGACATCTCTAGTGATGAAGATGTTCTGGTTTCAGATGCCTAGAGGAAGGACTTGAGATTGAAATCTCAATGTGGGCATGAGGGGTCATAGTCAGAGTAGTGACAGTATAGGAGGAAGCCTGAATATACTGTTAAG
This sequence comes from Pulveroboletus cf. aberrans, assembly GCA_038094155.1. Taxonomy (NCBI): domain Eukaryota; kingdom Fungi; phylum Basidiomycota; class Agaricomycetes; order Boletales; family Boletaceae; genus Pulveroboletus; species Pulveroboletus cf. aberrans. The sequence continues at coordinate 1,784 of JBBPTO010002138.1, forward strand.
ACTGGATCTCCTTTGCTCAAACTCTGCTCGGAGATCGGAGGTCAAAGGGGAGGAATGGCCGGAGATGGCCGGAGGTCCAGAGGAGTGAAGGCTTGGTGCAGGACTTATGTGTCATGCCCATGCACTGTCATGGCCTTCTTGGTCAGAGACGCATCGGAGAGAACCAGAAAGAGATGAGAGGAGTGGTCTAAGGTAATATTCAGGCTAAGGTATCTACATACAGAAGTCGGAGTATATATATGTTGGAGTGACTGCAGATTAGTAATGAAGGGCTATGTAGATATGTAAGACGGAGGTCGAAGAGTCATATGCCAGAGCTGTGCTCTGGGCCAGGAACAGGCTGGAGCTGTGCTACACAGCGTCGGATGGTACAGAGAGATGAGACTAAACTAAATAGAGAACAAGGAGACATATGTAAGGAGATCTATGAGAGTTCAGAGGAACAGAGTTGCATAATGACGGAGAGTGCGCCGGAGGTATGTGCAGAGTTGTATTGGAGTCCGGAGATGAGTCGAATGGATGGGATATGACAATGCCACTGCTCCCATCCGCACACCCCATCTCGCCACATGACATCAAAATGATGATGTGGTTATAGCTGCCCATTGCATCAGATACAAGGCAGTACAAAAAACTTATAAAGAAATTGAATAAAAGTTGTACATACAAAAAATTACTGAATTAATTCAGTTAGCCAGCTTGGAGTCGAAAACCAAGCTACAATAAGCCAAGTTGCATAATACTGGGCAGCTTGGCTGGGTTTGGCTAAACTGGGTACTCAGCTCTGGCTTAAGTCAGCTATAAGCTGAAGTCATGGCAACACTACCTCGGAGTAATCGTGGAGGCAGCAACCAGGGTTCAAAGGGAGCTTTGCACGATGAGGAAGAAGCAGGAGAAGAGTGGAAGGGCAGAGCACACTGAAAAGGAGGTGCAGATGAAGGTGAGGAAGAAGAGAGAGAAGAGGATAGAGACAGAGGAGGATAAGGAGGGAGATGTGGAGAGGGAAGATGAGGATGGAGGGGATGTGTTCAGAGAGGATGGAGAGGATGAGGAGGGTGATGGAGGTGAGGACAGAGGTGTGGAGGAAGTCAAAAAAGGAGTGTAGGTAGTAGATAGAAATGTTGTTGTTTTTTGTTGTTGTTGTTGTGAATGAATGAATGAGTGATGTTCAAAGTAAAATGAAGAGTGAGTGAGATGATGGAGAAATATGAGTATCAGAGGTTTTTTGGAGGTTTTTGCAAGTGTTTCAAAATGGGTCAGAGAGAGTAATGTAACTATGATAAGGCAATGGAGAAAAGAGTGACATTGGGTTTGGAGGTGTACAGAGGAGGTAGGAAATAGTATCAGAGGTATAGGGAAGAGGTATCAGAGGTGTCATCAGGGATGGCAGAGGGGATCAAGGGATGTTCAGAAAGGAGAGGAGATTTTGGAGGCAGAGGAAATGGGATCAGAGGAAGATGTATGGGATGAGAGTTTGGCCATGAGTTAGGATGAAGGGAGAGAGTCTTGGTGGGGATATGGAATGAGACAGATCAGTGGGACATCATGGAGTTGGGACCAGAAGTGCTCAGAATGAGTTGGATAGATCTCAGAGGGACTTCGTGAGTTTGCTAGGTTGATGATGAGCGAGCAGAGTCCTTATCCTCCCCTTATAGGGGAGACTTCCCAAAGTCTCATAGATGCAACAGAGGAATTTTGGAGAAAAAAAAGGGAACATAGGAGAGAAAGAAAGATCATTTGGAGGGTGATTAAAAATGTCAGAGTAGATTTGATGAGGTCCTGAAGGCATTCAGATGAGACAGAGACAAGCAGAGGCAGTAGTCAGGAAAATAGTCTCTTGTGGTGAATTACCAATTGAAGAATTCTCAACAAAATTGGGATGAAGGGTGAGAGTTTTGGAGAACAATCTGAAAAGAACGGAGGTGGGTGGAGGTGAGATCAGGAGGATGCCTGCAATTGAAAAACCTTGGAGTGGAGGGGAAACAACAAAGGTCAGGCATGTAGTGGCCAAAAACCAATGTCAAGTAAGTGACAGAAATGAATGTCAGGGCATCTGGGGGGTGTCTGGAGTGTGTGAGGAAGTGTGTCAGAGGTGAACAGAGTTGAGAGGAGAAGGGTAATGAAGGGTTTGAAAAAGGAGTGTTTTGAGGGAGCATACTGTTCGAGTTCCTAATACATGATCAAGCGAACTTTTTATCTGATCAGAGCAGATGTGGAGTGTGGAGTTTGAGCTCAATTAGTGAAGGGGAGTACTCAAGGTCAGAATGCAGGGTTCAAAGAGAATGGGGATGCAGGCCAGTTTATTCTGTTGATGAGTGCCAGAGGTGCTGAATCTTTGGTAAATGGTCAAAAGGTCTTGAGCAATCACAATCCAGAGAAAATGTTGGAGTGAAGCAGAGACACAGGGATGAGTCGAAGTTAGCTGACAGAGGTGGCAAGAATATACTAGCATGGTCAGAGGAAGTGAGGAGAAGAGAGGATGCCTATGTATCTTTGAACAGCAATGGAGGTTGAGGCTTCAGGACTTGAGGTCAGTCATGAGGAGTGGAGTTACTTGATAATTGAAGTGAGGTGAAGAATGGAGGTTGAGAGAGATTGGAAGAGATGGGAGTTGATGTGGGAGGTTTCAGAAGTAGGGGAGGTCAGAGATTCGGAGGTTGGGAAGGTAAGGGTATGAAAGTCATGCTAGATGAGGAAGAAGTCAGAGGTTAAGAGCATGAGGTTGCGGAGGTTGTGGGAGAGGATATCAGAGGTCAGTTCAAAGGCATGGAAGGAGGTCAGAGGTCAGGATAGAAGAGGGGGTTGAGGTCTGAGGAACAGTTCTGTAGGTGAGCAAAAGGATGTACTCAACTTTTGACACACAGGAACTAGGACCAAGGATGGGGAGGATGGAAGGAGAGAAGAGGAAAGGAGAGGATGAGGGATGTGATGAGGGGATGGATCAGGAGCGTGATGCAAAAGGGAGTGAAGGTGAAGGAAATTTCAGAGTGTCAGAGTAGTAGGTTGTAAACTCCAGAGGAATGCAGCAAGCATTTCAAAATCATTAAGGGAGTTGTTATGATCGCAAGTGCAGTACCTTATCCCCCTCTTTTAGGTCAACATCCCAACATCAAAAGGAGAACAGGCATAGGGTAGTTGTGCTGACATTTGACACCAAAGGCAGTGCAGAGGCATGCGGAGGCAATTGGAGCACTCGGGGGTAGTTAGAGAAGAAAGGAGGATAATCAGAGTGGAGGACTTGGGGGAGGTCAGAAGACTGAATCCAAGGAGTAGCCCTGCAAATGAACAAAAGGAATAAATTGACTTTTGATGCACAGCAACTAAAATCCAAGGGTCGGAGGTGAAAGGGGTGAGGGAACAGAGACAAATCAGAGACAAGACAGAGGTGGAAGCAGAGAGAAGATGAAGGTTTGGAGGCTCAGAGAAAGATGGAATCTGAGGCATTCGCCCTGCAAATGAACAGAAGGAATCATAGACTCAACTTCTGATGCACACAACTACAGGCCAAAGAGAAGGAGGAGGTAGGAGAGCAGATAGTGAAGGTTAGGGAAGAGCCAACCAAGGGAGGTCAAGCACCTATAATATTGAGAAGACCAGGTTTGAGCACTATAGTGTTTCTGATAATCAGGTTAGGATATTGGAACATCAGAGGTTGAATGGTGGAGAACTGAAAAGGTGTTGGAGGGAAAATGGAGATGAGGAGAGGAGTGTGACAAGCACTGGGTGCAAGAATGGAGAGAGACCTGTAAGGTCCAAGGAGACTCAAGGCAATTTCAAAATGGATTGAAGATTGTCATCCAGGAGTTGGCTGGCTAGGTCAATGTGAGCCTAAGGATGAGTGCTGGTATTTGGAGGAAGTGAGGGAAGTGAGGTTAATCCTGGAGACACAGAAGTTGGCATGTCAGGGCTGGCGTTCTGTCCACAGAAGTCTGGCATAGGTGCTCTTCAATACCCACAGTCAATGGACTATAATGGATGAGCAGGCAGGGGTTGGTACTAGTGTGTTTTGGAAACCCAACAAGAGGTTATGCAAATTGCATCGGAGGTGATTTTGCCTGAGTGAGGAAAGTGGAAGGAGTTTGGTGAAGAGTGGATGACAAGAATAATGCCAAAGGGTTGCAAAGGATGTGGGAGGTGATGTGGGGGCATCAGAGATGATGGTCCTTTGAGGGGAACACATTGGAGGCATTGTCAAGACATTGAAGATGACACTGTCAAGGCATCAGAGATGCAGAGAAGGAATGATATTGTCAGGGAAGGCAAAGATAGATGAAAGGAGGTTGGAGTTTGTGAGGAGTTGAAGAACATCTAAACAAGAGATGAGAGAGATGGGGGTGACAACATCAGAGGCAGAGCAATGAATGGATGCATTTGGAAGAGATGGGAGAGAAGTGGGAGAGGAGCAACACAAACTCATGAGGGTGCAGAGGTCCACATAGTCAATGTCCTGAGGATAATATCTAAGGATCCAGGACAAGATTTAGAGATGCATCAGAGCATGAGCAAAGGCTGCATATGATGCAATCCTAAAGGTGGACTTTGAGGAGAGGTCTTGATGTGGGAGATGGGATGAAGGGACAGAGGTTGCATCTGAAGGTGATCGAAGCTATCAGAGTAAGTGTTGGAGATGACACCATCAGAGGGGACATGGGTGAGGACATGAGGAATAAATGGAGGTTGTCATTGTGACGTCTGAGGAAATATATCTTCAGCATGAATGATGTGTCAGAGGTTGTAAGGACAGTAGAAGCAAGAGGTAGTTCAAATATACTGTCAGTATGCTAAACTCCTCTGGGGCTTCGTCTGATGGAGGTCTAAAGGTTATTGGTCAACTCCAGGGTGAAAGGATGCTGGATGGGCCGGAGGTTCAATGGAAATGGAATGGAGTGACATATGAAGGTGACAAAGGTGGAACAGGGCAGAGATAAGGGGTTATGGGGGTGAGGACTTGGCACAGGACTTCTGTGTTGTACCCTTGCCTACTGTTGGGTCCTCATTTTGGAGATGAAAGGACAAGGGAAGAGGATAAAGGAAGGGAAGGAAACTTTATCAGAATCAGATGGAGTTAGAGGAGTGGAAACATCATTAAAAGCCTTCAATATTCAAACTGAGGAATACATGGAGAGATTATAGTACTTATATACTATGAGGTCAGATTGGAGTCCAGAATGGAGAATGGAGGAAACCATATGTAAGGGTACAATAATGGTCCGAGATTATAGGGGGCTGAGGGGTGATGTACATAGGATAGAAGAATGAAATGTAACACATGAATGATCATAGAAATGGAACATAGATCAGAGGAATGGAGTGAACATAAGAGGAAACGAGATCTGGGCCAATCATATTTGATCTGATGGAGGAATGGGTTCCAGTATCAGAGGTCCAACGATGGGTAGGATGGAGTCCATTGGAGGGGACCAGAGATGAGGGAGTCAGAGTCAAAGGTGATATAGAGAAGTTTGGAGGGGAGTTTGAAGGTGTGAAAAATGGTGTTAGGATTGGGATATGACACCTGTCAAGCTTGATGGGATTGCATTCTGGCCGACCCCTGCCACCCCCAAGGAAGTCAGGTTATTTCTGGGCTTTGCCAACTTCTATCATTGATTTATTCCCAACTACTCCTCAGTTGCTCACCCCCTTCTTGACCTCACCAAGAATAACCTTGCTTGGAACTGGACATCAGAGTGCAACATGGCCTTCTTCAATCTGAAGGACATGTTCTTGTCCAAACCTGTCCTCCAGCTATCTGACCCCACATGCCCTTTTGCCATTGCCACTGATGCCTCCAAATATACATTCAGTGCTGTTCTTCTGCAAACTGATGCCAACGGTGATTGGCATCCCTGCTCATACCTATCCTTCTCATTTTCCCCTGCACAAAGAAACTATGATATCTATGATCATGAACTCCTTGCAATCCTCCATGCTCTCAAAGGATGATGTCAATACCTCTGTGGCACATCCTTCCCTGTCCAGGTCTTTACCAACCACAAGAATCTCATGTACTTCCACACTGTTCAACACTTGAACCGCCACCAAGCTAGGTGGCTCCTTGACCTTGCAGACTATGACCTCAAGCTTTGCCATGTCCCTGGCAAGCTCCTTGCTGCCCCTAACACCTTATCCCAGTGTCTGAATCTCTACCCCTTGTCTGATCCTGACACCAAGTCCATCACACTTCTCTCACCTTTGATGTTCATTCAGCTCATCAATTCCTCCCTCACTTCCCTTATTGAGAATGCCTCTGAGTTGGATTCACTTGTCCTTAAAACTCTCTAGTCCATTGCCAATGACATCCCCTCAAACCTTTATGCCTGTCTCTCTGACTGGCAACATCACAATGGTGTCCTTCTCTATAAGAATCATGTCTATGTCCCCACTGCCAACCTCCATAAAAAGATCCTCCTCCACTGTCGACCATGAAACTGCCAGCCACTCAGGTTATCTTAAAACTCACCAACTCATCTCCTTTGAATTCTGGTGGCCCAGTCTGGCCCACTATGTCTATAAATACATTGAGGGCTGTGCTACTTGTCAGGCCAACAAGGCCAACACACATCCAACTGTGCCCCTGCTCACCCCCATTTGCTCCTTCACCACCCACCCGTTTCAGCAGATCTCATGTGATCTGATCATAGATCTCCCACTCACCGCCACCAGCTTTGATTTTCTATTGGTTGTGGTCTACCATGGGCTTACTAAGGGGGTAATTCTATGCCCCACTGTGAAAACTGCCACCACTGAGGGTATCGCCACCCTTTTCCTCCACAAAGTCTATTACCGTTTCAGTTTTTATGAAAAGGTCATCTCTGACAGAGGCCCACAGTTCACCTCCACCTGCACTGAAGAGCTTGGAAAGCTCCTAAACTATGACCTTGCCCTCTTCACTGCCTACCACCCCCAAACAGATGGGGAAACCAAACATGTCAATCAGGAGATCAAAATCTACCTTCAGATCTTCTGTGGCAATAACCCCTCCTCTTGGCACAAACTTCTTACACACACCAAATTCATGCATAATCACTGTCCTCACTCCATAATGGGAAAGTCCCCATTTTATCTCATGATGGGCTATGAACCCCATGCCCTATCTTCTATTGTCTCTGAAATCAAGATTTCCACAGTCAAAGACCACCTTAAGTCTCTCACTGCCTCCTGTAATGAAGCCCTTGCCACTCATGAACTTGCCTGCCAAATCATGGCACAATGCACCACATTCTAGTTCCAACCTTATGTCAAAGGAGACAAGGTCTGGTTAAAAGCCCACAATCTCAAGTGGAATGTTGTCAATCCGAAATTTACCCTGAAGTGAGAAGGACCCTTCTCCATCATAGAAATCCTTTCATTCATCACTTATCATCTAAAACTCCCATCCACATGGAAGATCCACCCCATCTTCCATGCTTTTCTCTTATCACCCTATTGTGAAAATGACATCCATGGCCCCAATTTCACAAGACCACCTCCAGAACTCATAGAAGGAAAGGAGGAATATGAAATTGATAAAATCCTACATTATAAAGGAACTCCATCTAACCGCCACTTCCTGATCCAATAAAAGGGCTACACAGCTGAAGAAGACTCTTGGGAACCTGAGCAGAACCTGAGACATTCCAAGTCCACTGTGATGGAATATAAAAATCATCACCTGTCTGTCTTTCCCCCAGTTCTATCTTCACCACCATCTCGTAAACATAACCATGTCTCCCCTCTGCAATGTTGCTTTCACCACCAATGACATCAAAGAGCATGCCATCTGTCATCAATTCCATGTCTACTGTCTTCACCCTGGAAGAAGCCCTCTCTAAACCTTCATCTTTGTTGAACCTACTGATGAAAACTGCCCCCCTTTCCCTACCTTTGCAGACACCAGCTGGAACAGCCTTCCCCTGGCTTCCCATTTCATGCTCCCCTCATAGAGATCTCTAAGCCTCCCCTCCCATGCCCCATCCATGCCATAGACCTCCATATCCATGCCCATTGTCTCTGCTCCTCCACTATCCCTGCTCTGTACATTGCTGAGTACCATGACTGCATCTATGACAGACACATGGCTATCCCCATCAGCACCCATCTAGATATGGGCTCTGCCTTATATTGCCTCATCCATCTCTTGTGGCAGATTGGCCATCTCAACTTCCTGAACCACCCCACCACCATCACCATCTTAGGTGAAGCCAACCTTGAGCTCAATATTCTTGCCCATCAGTTGGAGCTAGGAGAGTTCCTTGCTGACATCAATCGTTATCTCCTCAAGACCAATGCCCAACATGTGTTTCCACTTCAGCCACCATCACACCCCCTATGCCATTCACCCTGTCCACATCTTCATCCTCTCTCAAAGAAGAGGCCATCACCCTGATCAATCAAGCAGAGCTCTGCCATACTGAAAACATGGGAGAAATCATTCTTACTCCTAGTAACCCTCATTACCCTCAAGCCTGCTTTCAGTGCCACCATCTCAGGCACTTTCACAACCAATGTCCTGAATACCAGTGTTCTACCTGCCTTCAATGGACTCCTGGCCATAACCAGCAGGAATGCCCTCTCCAATGCCCTACTCCTAGGCTCTCTCCCTCTTTCTCACCCACATCCTGTCATTATCATCCAGAGGAACTCTGCTGTCAAGCCCTATGCACCAATGTACTCATCAAACTGTTCAGTTCACCCCCAGATGCCACCTCTCATCCTTACAGATGACCACCAATGAAGCCCCACCTCTGGATGAAAGGGAAGATAACTACCAGTTTGACAACACCACAATGTCCAACAAAGGGGGTAATTACAATTTATTCTGGACTATGCTTTTCTTTCACTTATCGCTTACATACACATGGATAAAAGTCCCAACTTGGATGTTCATTTCTTTTTGTTGCTGACTATGATACCATGACTCACTATCTGTTTTCATTGCATTTCATGTGATTTCATTCCAGTTGCTTCATCAGTGATTCCTTCCACCATATTTCTTCACATTCCATGTCTGCCCTGAACTCCTTTACATATATAAACCCATGTTGTTGCTCATGTAAACCTCAGTCTAGTCTTACCTTTTTCTTTGCACCTTTCCCCTTGTATCATTGCTGCTGGAATACATTCTTGTTCCCACTCCTCAATACAGGCCCAAGGATAGCCTTTAATACCTTCTTTCTCCTTGTCACTATGAACCACCCTTAAGTGGGAAGTCTTCATCATCGACCTTGCCTAGAGGTCTCCTTGTGTACCATCCTTCAAAGGGAAGTCTCCATTGTCAACCTTGCCTAGAGGTCTCCTCATGTACCATCCTTCAAAGGGAAGTCCTTGTCATCTGTCCTTGATAGTAGACAGACTCCTCATCCACCATTTACTTGGTAGTATCCTTCATCACTATATCTCATTAATAGGAAGGCCCTTGAACATCATCATCAAGCATCACCACCCTTGTCCACATTTAAGTCTGAAGCCCCAAAGGTTCTACGTTTACCCTTGCTTAGGTCAAACATAACAGAAGGCCCAGACTCAGTTGACACACAGATGGTAGGACAACTAGTATTCACCTATGGAGGGGCAAGAAGGCCCATACTACAGACATAAGTGACAAATGTAGCAAATGTAGCTAGAAACTCACCTCAGTTGACACACAGATGGTAGGACAACTGAGGACCCCATGCAGTAGCAATTTTAGGTGAAATGCTGACCAGCCAATGTGCCATTTAGCTGAAATTGACCAGCCAGCCAATGTCAGCCAATGACATATTAGTCTGGTGAATTACCAGTCAGCCAATTTACTATTTCCTGTGTGTCTGGCTGGCCAATGACACTGCCTGGTTGGCTGATGGACTGTGCTCTGTGTGTGTCCAGCCAGCCAATGACACTGTCTGCTCAATATTCACTGGTTGGCCAGTTTCTGTCCTCTTAGCACTAACTGGTTGGCCCATTCAATTTGGTAGATACACATTATATTGTATATACTTTCCATTGTTCAAATGCAATGTATATTAGATTTCTGGTATTACCACTGTTATTTTGGCATTCTTTCCAGGTTTCATATGGTCTTGGTGAAGTGTAGAGAATGATATATTAGCCAATCTGGGGAAAATACTAGATATACTACATCAACATTACATACTATACTGCATTCTATTATTCAAACATAGTGTATATTAG
>JBBPTO010002139.1:0-11924 GCA_038094155.1 Pulveroboletus cf. aberrans
GTCTTCATGTGTCTACCATATCTAGACTTCGCTCCAAAGAGCTTCCTGAGCTTCAAAAATCTACTGGAGGTCACCCATCTAAGCTTTCTCCCTCCAATATGTGCCATGCTATTCATCTAATCTCTTCTGGAAAAGCAGAGAATGCTGTTCAAGTGACCAAAGCTCTTACACAGCTTCTCCAGGAGCCTCTATCTACTACCACAGTGCATTGCCACTTGAAGAAAAGTGGTATGAAGGCTGTAGTCAAGTCCAAACGCCCCCTTCTCTTGGCCAGGCATTGTAAAGCTCATTTGGATTTCCCTATGCTCATAAAAATTGGACTATTGATGATTGGAAAAAGGTCATATGGTCTAATGAGACCAAAATCAATTGCCTGGGTTCAAATGGATGCAAATGGACTTGGAAAAAGTCAGGAGAAGAGCTCAGTAATAGGCTGGTTGAGGAAACAGTCAAGTTTGGAGGTGGTTCTGTGATGATGTGGGGCTGCATGGGTTGGGATGGCATTGGATATGCTACCAAATTTGATGGTAGGATGGATGAGGACCTATACCTTCAAATTTTAAAGGATGAATTGCAACAGACCATGCAATACTATGGTTTTAATCCTCGTGACATTATCTTTCAACAGGACAATGACCCCAAGCATACTTGCAAGAAGGTCAAGGAGTGGTTAGAGGAGCAGGATTTCAGGACTATGGTATGGCCTGCACAGTCTCCTGACCTTAACCCCATTGAGCACATCTGGAGTTATCTAAAAAGGAGGCTGGCAGAGCATGAGCACCCCCCTAAAGGGATTTTAGAGTTGTGGGAGAGGATTCAGGAGGAATGGGATAAAATACCAGCTGAGGAGTGTTAAAAGCTGATTGAGAGTATGTCTAGAAGGATTGAGGCAGTGATCAAGGCAAAAGGAGGCTATACCAAGTACTAAATACCCCCCTAATAATAAAGATGCAAAACTGTTGCAATGGTATTTTTGATTTAATATGGTCATATCTTCACAGCCTGTGGGTCAAATCACATGACCCAGAGGCCCATTTGTAGCTAGGGGTTTGTACTTTGTTTGATACCACCAAAGCTAAGCAGAATTGCCACGGAATATTGCAGGGCACTTCATGCACCAAGTTGAAGTTAAACATTGCAATGGTTTTGGAGGTCACTGTAAACCTCACTTCATGTACTTGTATTTCCCAAGCTAGACCTCCCCTTCATGTACCTCAATACACTGGGTCTTTGCTTTACTGCTTGTCCTAGTCCTTAGTCCCTTGTTGGGGGTCCCTTAGCTCTGTGAGACTTCATACTGCTCTTGAAGCTACACTGTTTCAGAGAACCTCTTGCCTTCCATTGATGTTAGATTGCTGGCCAGTCTAGTTCTCTTTGACATTCAATTTTGAGACAGAGCAAGGCAAACATCTTGTTCACCTCAAATCCTTGTACCTCATCCTTGTAGAATGGGTTGCCCTGTTCTCCTTTGTCCTTAGCACCCTAGTGAAACAACTCAGAACCACTTAAGGCTCTAGGTCACTCAATAGACAATGAGAGAGGAAAGGGAAGAGTGAGTCGACAACTTTGATGCTGAGGGAACACCAAGAGGACAAGACTGTCCTTTGGTGGATTTTATTCAAGCCTTTATATACTACATGGATGTTTGTATCTATGGTGTACTAATCTAAGATGCCCATGATGTATGTGCATGTATTTAATATAGTAGAGATCAAATGGAAGCTTGGTACAGCCTTGTACATGCCTGATGTGCAAGGGTGTGGAAGAATGGAAGATCATATATGAATAGGTCTAAGGGTGTAGTTAAGGGTATGGGTCATGGGTAATGTATAGAATGGTCTAGAGCAGTCTAGAATGCATGTGATGTCATACCTTATGCATGGGTAGGGTTGTGGGGTCATGCATAGAGTTTGTGTGTCATAGAGTCTAGGTTTGCATGTAGAGTTTCTGGGGTAATTGTACTGCATGTAAGCGATGTAGGGTGTTCATATATCATAGATTGGATGATTGTAACAAAACCCAGGATAGAAATGAATACAATGATATTATTAATTGAGACAGATGAGCAGCAAATAGTCAGTATGATGGAATGGAATGTTGACAAACAGCAGTGGATTGAAGATGGACAAGAATGACATGAAGTCAATTGATTTATTGAATGATGGATAAAAGTCTTCTTCATCAAAATTTCTTTCTTTCTCTATGCCTACTGAATGACCATTTTCATGACCAGAATCTGTGAAAAGAAATGATTGAATCTCTATCTGGTTGAGGGGATCCAGATTCATGAATGAATTACTAGTAAACAGAAGGACTGTTAAGTCCTTTTCCTTCTACAAGGGAGTTTTATTGATGACCTCCTGGACATTGCGCTGCATGAAACTGGAGTTCCCTACAGTGATATCCGGAGTTCTCCCATGGTCTGATAGTTCCTATCCTGTGCTCCTACCAAATTCAAGACTGTTCCACTGCTGTTTATCCCAACCCAAGTCAAGCTAGTTGAAGTCTGAAGGTTAGTTTTGAGTTCAATGTTCCGGACCTGAGTTCCTGCACACCAGACCTGGTGTTTCCATGCCTCGGAACACATTCCCATCCTTCAGGTTTGGTCGGTTTTTTGTTTTTGTTTTTTTTTTTTTTTCATGTTTCCTTTACTGTACTTCATTCAGGTATGCCCAAATTACACTTTTGTACCTTGGACTTTGTCCCTAGACAGGACTCAAGTAACTAAGCCTATAAGTCTGGTTTCCAAGTTCTTTTCCTTTATTTTCCTACAAGTCCCCTCAAGCCCTGCCAATAAAGTTGGTTTTCTAGCTCTACCAAATGGAAAGAAGCCAGACTCAGTTTTCCAGTGTCCTGTGGACAATTATTGAGTCTTTCCTATAGTTCTCCTTCCTTCTCTTTGCAATCTCCTTGGATCAAGATATACACTTGAACCCCTATTTTCTTGCTTAGAACTTTATTCCAAGTCCTTTTGCTATTTTACAGCACTGCAGGAGAGAGGAAAAAGAAAAAGAGGAAACAACATGATATGAATGAGAATGATACAGAACACCATGGATGATGACCAGATGACAGAATGAGAACACAGACACTCAGTTCAATGGAAGAACTGAGATATAAATGGGCAGAATTGGGGGTAAATCAAAAGAAACTGATGGCAGATCAGAACAAACTGACAACAAATCAGAGTAAACCAGCAATGAATTAAACAAAACCAGTGAGGAATGAAAAAAAGCTATGATAAAGGGGCATTAGAATATGATGAAGGTGGAGGTGTGATCAACAATGCATGAGTGCAGAAGGCAATAGCAACCAGATCAACATACAGAACCAATGGTAGATTTGTGGTAATATTGGCAGAAGGAGAAGACAGTATTTTGAAGGAAGGAGCTTCAGTGAAGATTGAAGTATTGATGGCCAAGATGACACCATCATTAAGAGATGCAGCAAAAGATGAACACAATGTAAAAGACAGCAATGAAGTCATATGAATGAACTCAGGATCTATGAGATCCTGAACAATGGATGGGGTAGACAAGGTATTATGAATGCAGTCTGGACCTGCATGATCTGAATCAACAGATGAGATGGATGCAGGCCCAAGTGCCTGTAATGATGGGGTAGAAAAAAGAATGAATGAACAGGAACAGGCTTAGAATGAGATGCACAAAAAGAAAGAATAAACATAGCAGCAGCCAATGTGTCCACTATCAGATACAAACCATCTGGGTGGATGTCAGACCAGACAAAGGCCAACCAGTTCTGGACTGGGCCACAGACTCTCAAGTAATAGCCCTTTCTCAAAGAGGCGCTCACAGTCTGCTTGGGATATCCTGTGAAGTTGTTAAGACCAGATCTCCTCCACTCAAACTCTGGTCAGAGATCAGAGGTTGAAGGGGATTGAATGGCCAGAGATGGCCAGAGGTCCAGAGGATCGCATCCAGAGGAGTGAAGGCTCAACGCATGACTTGTGTGTTGCATCTCTGCACTGTCATGGCCTTCTTGGTCAGAGACACATTGAAGAATCTGGAGAGAGATTGGAAGAGAGAGTCTAAGATGATATTCAGGCTGGAGCTATCTACATACAGAGTCGGAGTATATATACGGAGGGAAATCAGAGGCTATGTAAATAGATAAGTTGGAGGTTGGAGAGATCATATGCCAGAGCTGTGCTACACAGCGTTGGATGATACAGAGAGGCGAGACTATACTAAATACAGAACAAGAGACATACATAATGAAATCAGAGGAATGTCTGGAGGAATGGAGTTGCATATTTGACAGAGGGTGCACTGGAGGTATGAGCAGAGTTGTGTTCTGGAGGTTGGAGTTGGGTCAGATGGACAGGATATGACAGAAGTGCAATTAGCAGTGACAACATCTTCAAAAACTGATGATGATATGATATGATGTTGGAGATGCATCTACAAAAGTCAGCAAGTCATCTTTGAAATAATGACTATCAGATTTACAACCAGGATAAAGCAGAACAAGGGCTGCTGTGAAGGCACACCAATCCAATGCAGTGCTATCTGCCTTGAGGAGAGTTTCTCACAGCTCTGCCTCATTGAGGGGCACATAGTATAGCATGCACTCGATCCTCTGTCAGTCACTGAGACCTTTCTCTGTGCAAAAATCATCAATATCTTTGAGGAAACAAAAAGGCATAGCAGATAGTCCATTGAATGAAGGTGCAGTTGATGTACTGCACATGGGCAATCCATGACAAAAAGGGTTGAACATGATGAAACCAGATCCAGATGAAGGATATCAAACTGGATCAAATGAGGGTGAATAGAATGTAAGTAATGCAATAAAGCAGAAATGATAGTTGAAAGGGGCAATAAAAGGTCAATCCATGATGGAAATGTACATGAAATAAAGGCACAAAGAGTCTGTAATGCAGAGGAGAGAGTACTGGATGACAGGAATAATGTGTGGTGTGGTCAGACTGGAGTTGAGTGGTCAGATTGACAGCAGATTGATCATTGTAAATGTTAGATATATTGAAACTGTCAGTAATTAATTGCTAGAATGAGAAAAAAATTTGGAGGTTGAATGTGCCTGAAGCTCCCTTGAAGCTTGTCTGAATGCCCCTCATGGTGGGCTCCAGATAAAGAAAGGTTGACCAATATAGACTGCTATAGGTCCCTGGATAGAAAACCAGCAGGACAGTAACACAAAGAAAGGAAGTGAAGGAATGATCAGTTCATTCCAGAGGAATTGCAGGTAGAGAAACAAGGGAAGGAAACTGCAGAGCTTACAGGACACCTTGATAGATGATCTAGAAGAGCTCCTGAATACCTCAAACATGGCTAACTGGCAACAGAACTTGATTCTTCTAGTATCAAGAGAGAAAGAAAACAGATTCAGATATGACTAAATTGATGAGGACAGGAGACTCAGAGTCAAGGTGAGTAAATAATTGATAGATGAATGATCAATTCTTGCACTGTGTATCAAATACACCTTATATAGTCTAGGCACACCTAAGACTCTAAATAAATATAAAGAAGGAAGCATCCAATGTGAATTCAGTAACCAGATCACAATAAAGAGCATTCATTACATAGCATCCAGTACACTATACATTCAGTATAAATCAATCCAGTAGACAGACCAGATTGAAAAGAAACAGATACAAAGAACTGAATATGTATAAGTAGCACAGACTAGACACAAATTGGATATGGATTGACACATGCTTGATGACTCAACAATGACCTAGTGAAAGTCAAATAGACATAGAATAACCAGATACAGACCTAATAAGCAATGGCTCCTTACACTGCCCCATTTACCATCTCACCATCTCATTCTTAGCCTTTCATTGTCCACCTTGTCTTCTTGCCTCACTTGTTACAACTACCTCAGATAGGATAGGCATAGCCATAAAGAGAGTCTAGGGTACTAAGAATGAGGAAGAGTGGGGCAAGCTGCTCTACAAGGATGAAGTGTGAGAGTTCTGGAAAAACAAGGTTTTCTGCTTGCTTGTCTCAACAATCAATCATCAAAGAGAACTAGACTTCCTGAAGATCTAATATCTGTGGGTGGCAAGAGGTTCCCTGGAATAGCATAGCCTCAAGAGTGCTATGAAGTCTCAAAGAGCAAGAGGTTTCTAATGAGGGACTAGGACAAGGGATGAGGAGTGAAGCAAAGACCTGGTGTATTGAGGGGAAGTCTAGCTTGGGAAATACAAGTACAGGACAATAAGGTTTATATACATACATATGTAGACTCTAGAGAGTTCAGGGTAGGTGAGAATGGAGTCACTGATGAAGCAAGTGGAATCACATAGAATGCAATGAAAACAGATGAAGAGTCATGGTATCTGTTAAGACCAGATCTCCTCCGCTCAAACTCTGGTCAGAGATCGGAGGTCGAAGGGGATCGAATGGCCGGAGATGGCCGGAGGTCCGGAGGATCACGTCCGGAGGGGTGAAGGCTTGGCGCAGGACTTGTGTGTCGCGCCCTTGCACTGTCACGGCCTTCTTGGTCGGAGACGCATCAGAGAGAACCGGAGAAGGTTGAGAGGAGTGGTCTAATATGATATTCAGGCTAAGGCTATCTACATACAGAGTCAGAGTATATATACGGAGGAAAATCGGAGGCTATGTAAATAGGTAAGTTGGAGGTCGGAGAGATCATATGCCAGAGCTGTGCTCCGGGCCAGGAACAGGCCGGAGCTGTGCTACACAGCGTTGAATGGTACAGAGAGGCGAGACTATACTAAATACGGAACAAGGAACATACGTAAGGAAATCTAAGAGTTGTCCGGAGGAACGGAGTTACATATTGACAGAGAATGTGCCGGAGGTATGAGCGGAGTTGTGTTCCGGAGGTCGAAGTTGGGTCGGATGGACGGGATATGACAGTATCATAGTTAGTGATGAAAAGAAAAGAACATCAAGATTGGAACTTATACCCATGCATATGTAAGCAATAAGAGAAAAGGGGTCAATCATAACATTACTCCCTTAGTAAGTCTGAGACAATGACAAAGGATCAAAAATCAAGATAGCACCCACCTCCAGGGGAGCCAGTCATGTTTGCCATTCCTTCCATGGTACATTCTTCATCACCATCAGATGAGAGATGATGGGGAGAAGCAGATTGTCTAGATGGAGGAATTGAAACTGATTGGCCAAAGATACCATATCTAGCACAAGTGGGATGAGTGCTGGGGATGTAACCTGTGCCACAATGCCTAGATGGTGAGCCTCTCAAACTGTATGATAATGGCAGTAAGCTCAATGAGGATGGGATTGGTTATGTTCAGGGGCAAAGTTATGGCAGGTGGGGCATTTGTAGTCAGGGTGAAAGATATGCTGATGGTCCATGCAGTGACAGAAATGGCAGGTTTCATGGTAGTAGAAATGGAATGAAGGAAGGGAGGTAATACCTTTGTTTCTGGTCCAATGGGGCTCAGCACATTCTATGGCAGCAAATTCTGTGGGATTTAATGGTTCAGACAATGCAGGAGGGAGATGAGGATGTTGAAACTCAGCCAGATCCCGGAGGTACTGATCTACATCTGCTAGGAACTCTTTCATCTCCATCTGATGCATCATCATGAGGAGTAATCCTTATATCTCTTTCTGAATGTCTCTGAGATGTTGGCCAATGTGGAAGGCAGTACAATTAGTGATACCTGAGGTAAGGAGGTCTTCAGCCATGAGAGAAAGACATTGGGTCTGAAGAAAGCTGTGATAGAGCATGTACAGCAGGAAAACAATGTCAAGGTGGAAGTTGACTAGCCTTTTCGTCGTCAGTATAAAGTAGTCATCATTGAAAAGTTTCTGGCAGAGATTGTGGATGAAGAATGGAACAGTAACAGAAGTCACTGGGTGAGGAGAAATAGCTACAACTGCTGGTAAGATGAATATGGGAACAGGAGTGATAATGGTGTTTACAAACTGGGAATGGTGCCAGAGGTAACTTGGGTGGGTTCCCCATCAGAGAAAGATGTAGTTATCCAACTGGGGGTGGCTACAGTGAAGGAGGATTCTAAGGTACTAGGAAGAATGGACAAGAGAGAGAAGACAGTAGCTATAAGAGTGGAGAAGACAGTGATGGGAGATGAGCACATGACTTTGTTTATTTCCAAGAATGGTTTTTGTTTTTGAGTGACAGTGTTTCTGAGAGGGTGTGAGAGGGAAAAGTGAGGGGATGACATTTTTTACAACTATCTAAAGCAGACTGTGAATGTTTCAAGTTCTGTTCTGGAATCCAGAAGTCTTTTTGGCTGAATATTCCTTCCAACAGATCAGAAATGTGCATGAAGACAGTGCACTGCAGTGTTTCAAAATTTTCTCTATTTTGTACTCTTCCTCACCCTCTACAAGTTCTGGCAGAGGTCTTGGGAAGTTCTTGCCATGGATGGAATTTTCTCTATATGGGGAAAGAAGTGAGATGTGGAATACAGGGTGAATCTTCCATGCCTGTGGAAGACAAAGTTGGTACTTGATTGGGGATAGTATCTTCATTATCATGAAGGGTTCTTCCCATTTGGATATGAACTTTGGGTTTGTGACAGAGCAATGGAGGTTTTTGGCTTCAAGCCAAATCTTATCTCCCTTGGAGAATGGAGTAAAAGATCATTTATTTTGTAACACCATGACTTGACATGCAAGTTCATGAGCTGTGAGGGCTTCATCCCTCATTGCAGACAAGGATTCCAGACAGAGGTCTATGGCTGGAATCAGGGAGAACAGTGGGTAGGGCATGGAGTTCATAACCCATCATGAGATAAGATGGCAACTTGCCAGTAACAGAGTGGGGGCAGTGATTGTGCACAAATTCAGCATGATTAATCTGATCTGATCAGGAACCAGTGTTTGCACCACAAAAGATACAAAGATACATTTCAACTTCCTGGTTGACATGTTCAGTCTCACCATCTGACTGGGGATGATAAGTGGTGAACAGGGAGAAATCATAGTTCAAGAGATGACCTAGTTCTTTGATGAAGGAGGTGAACTGTGGGCCTCAATCAGAGATAATCTTATCATAAAGACCAAAGTGAAGGAAGGCTTTATGGAAAAAGAGGATTGCTATGCCTTCAGTGGTGATGGTTTTCTTCATGAAGCAAAGAATTACCCTCTTAGTAAGCTCATTGTTGACCATGATCAACAGGGAATCAAAACCAGAGAAAGAGAGGAAATCCATGATGAGATAACATGAGATCCACCAGAATGGACGCATACATGAGGATTTGATTGGCATCAGCAAAGGAATGGTGGGATGGGTGTTTGCCTTATTTTGCTAGCAAACAGTGCAGCCTTCTATGTATTTCCTAATGAATTGGGCCAGTCCAGGCCACCAGAACTTGGCAGAAATGAGCTGTTGGGTTTTCAAAAAGCCAGGATGTCCAGCAGTTTTATGATTGTGGCAATGAGTGAGTATCTCATGATGGAGGTTATTGGTGGGAAGAACATAGATATGTCCTTTGTAGAACAGGACTCCATCAGTATATGACCAATCAGAAAAACAGGAGTGGAGGTGGGGGGTACCTCTCCTTGTAGTGCTTGGAGAGCTTGGAGGATGAGAGTGTCTGAGAATAGGAAGGAGGCAAGTTTGCCTGCTAGGGATGAGTCAATGAGGTTAACAATGGGAGAGTCAGAAGGCAGGGTCATTTCTGCATTGTCTTCTTCATCCACAATGAGATCCAGGCAGTGAGAGAGTGCATTAGGGGCAGTGAGCTGGGAGCCAGGGACATGGACCATATTTAGATCAAAGTCAGCAAGGTCAAGGAGCCAGTGGGCTTGCCAGCCATTCAAGTTCTGGGGCTGATGGAAGTATGTCAGGTTCTTGTGATCTGTGAAGGCTTGAATGGAAAAGGAGGAGCTGGAGAGGTAGTGTCTTCAGGCTTTCAGAGATCAGATTATCACAAGGAGTTCACAGTCATAGATATTGTAATTCCTCTCAGTAGGGGAGAACAACTGCAAGAGGTAGGAACAGGGATGTCAGTCTCGATTGGTGTCAGTCTGAAGAAAAATCGCCCCAAGGGCAAACTTCAACTCATCAGTCATGATGACAAAGGGTCAGGTCATGTCAGGGAGGTGGGGAACTGGTTTTGAGAGAAAGAGTACCTTCAACTCATTAAAGGACTTTTGGCAAGCAGAGGTCCAGTTCCATGCAAGATTCTTCTTTGTAAGATCTATGAGAGGATGGGCTACAAAGGAGTAATTATGAATGAATTACTGGTAGAGGTTGGTGAATCCAAGGAAGGACCAGACATCTTTGACTTTCATAGGCATGGGCCAAGTAGTGATCTCATCAAGCTTGACTGGGTCCATGGTAATCTGTCCAGGTTTAACTATCATTCCAAGGTACTCTACCTCAGAAGCAGTGAAGGTGCACTTTTTGAGTTTTAAGTGCAGGTTGAGTTCTTGCATCCTTTGAAGGACATGCTTGGTCTGCTCCTTGTGGGGCTCCGCCATCCTTCAGCAATTGTCTCTAAATGAATCATTCATGAATCATTGGAATGTGGTAAGGGAGTTTATGGGTCCAAAAAACATGATGAGGGGTTCAAACAGGCCTTTGTGCATGATAAAGGTGGCCTTCCATTGGTTACCATCCTTAATCCTAACATTGTTGTATCCTCAACAAATGTCAAACTTGGTAAATACCTTGGCATCTTTCAGTTTGTTGACAAGATCTGAGACTAGGGGGAGAGGGTATGCATCCTGAACTGTATGTTCATTCAGGTAGTGATAGTCTTGGCAGGGACAGAGTTTGCCATTCTTCTTTTTGACAAAGAAGAAGGGCACTGCTTGAGGGAAGTTTGAGGGGCAGATCTTTCTGCAGTCAAGGTTTTCTTGGATTAAGTCCTAGGTGGCTTTTCTTTCATTCAGGGACAGCAGGTAAACTTTCTCAACTTTGGAAACAAAGGAGTCATTGAGATGGATCTCATGATCATAGGGTCATGACAGGGGAACATGATCAGATGCTTTCTTCATAAAGACATCTGAGAATTCAGCATATTCTAAGGGCAATGTAGTCTTTGGTTTGGCCTTCTCAGCTGTAGCTGCAAGCTTGGTGGCAGTGGTGACTTTGTTCTTTTCATGTCGGAGGCTGCCACAGGGAGCAAATTGGATTTCAAAGTGGGCTATACAATGGAGGTCAGCATATTTCTTTGCGATGGCAACAAGGTCAGACTCTTTAGTCTTTTGAAGGTAGTCAAAGAGTCTCTTATTGTAGACTCAATGAACCATGGTTTCTCAAGAGGCATCAGTGGAATAGAATTTGTCATGCCATTTAAGGTCAGTGACATGGACTTGGCACAAGTCTTTCAACTCATCAAGAAATTCAGAGATGGTACAGGTCTGTTTAGACCAGTCAATGAGGGGGTTGACCACCTTCAGCCAAGCAATCCTAGGATGACATTCTGTCATCCACAATCCATGATGTAAAAGAGGACCCTCTTAGTGATTCCTTCAATGTTGACAAAGAGCATGGTGGAGAATGATATTTTGTCTTTCTTGTTGGACAACATGTCAAGGTTGCAGACTTGGAATGGTTTCTCAAGTCAGGAGGTAAGGAGTTTGTTCTTCCTAACAAAGTCCTAGTCAATGCAGTTGATGTCCATGCCACTATCAATCAAGGTGTGGGACTTGACAGTTTGGAGCATATGTGACAGTACAATGAGTTCAATGGGAATCTGCATGGATTTCATTGTATGAGATACAGTTACAGATGCACATACAGAGTAGAAGGTGGCAGACATTGAGGCTGTCCTTCATTCTAAAAATCCTGGGAACAAAATGTTACAGTTATGAGGGGCTAAACAAGTAAACTCAGCACAGTTTGGGGAAAACGAGCTGCTATTGCTCATACCTAAACAAGTAAACTATGAATAAGGTAAGTGACTGGGTATAATGATGTATCGGGAGTATCTCACCTCAGTGCAGTTCAGGGAAAAT
>JBBPTO010002140.1:0-11914 GCA_038094155.1 Pulveroboletus cf. aberrans
CCAAAGAAGTCCAAATATCATGTTATTTAATGGAGATTATATGTACCAGCACAAAAGTGAAAAAACCATTGCAATGGCCATATATCCGGCACCACCAGACCGAATCACGTGATCCATAGACCGTTACATAGCCAGGGGTTTGTACTATATTCGGTCTCAACAATGCTAAGCGAGATTCCTATGGTTATTGCCAGTACACTACATACATTCTAAATGTAGCAAACATTGCAATGGTTTTTGGAGTCACTGTATATCTAAAATCAGTTTCAATATGATGCAGTGAAAAGCAGAAACATGTTTTTGAGTGCATGAATTCATGTATCAGACAATGGAAGTACACTATAACCTCAATTGAGCATGTGTGTTCTGACAACATCATAAATTGAAAGATGACCTGTTATATCCTGTACAATTGAGTCCACTCCAAACTCCAGATCATTTCTGCTCATCCCACCAGCAACTCTTCACCAACTCCAGAACTCCATTCCTCTGTCAGAGTCATACCAACAAACTCCTAACAACTCTGGAACTCCGGAGTTGCATTGTGGGACCTTGGGTTCACCTTATGTGGTATGCCCATGTTTGAAGTCACAGTGTGTGGTCCTGTATTTGTTAGAGGTTTGGAGATTCAGAGTTAAGCCATCTAGACTCAGAGGAGGATGGAGATATCCATTGGAGTTTGGCAGAGAGCTGAACATTAAAATGATCAAGGAGAGAGAATGTCAAGTACTTAATTTGATATTACAACTGGGATATGTACAGCAGAGATGGCACAGTATATATAGTATGGAGTGCATCAGATTTGTAAGGAAGTTGTAGCAGATGAGTAATGAAATGAAAGAAGAAATCTATGAACTGGAGCTGCACACTGGTTGTGCAATTCGCCAGAGCTGTGCTGCACAGGGACAGGAAAAGGTACAGAGCATGGGATCTAACTAAATACAGAACAAAGACATATATATGAAGAAATGGAGGAACAGAGATGCATAATGGGTGTAAACACACCAGAGAAATGAGCAGAGTTGATGCTTGAAGTTCCAGAGTTGTCATGGATATGACATCCTTCAGACACATCTCAGCTATCCTTACATACTTTTCTTGTGCTGTATTTAGTTTAGTCTTGCCCCTTTGATCCCTCTGATAGTGTATAACACAGCTCCAGCTCCTTACCTATCCAACCTCTAACTTACATACCTACATAGCCTCCAACTTTCCTCTGACTATATATGTATACTTCAACTTTGTATGTAGATAGCCTTAGCCTGAATCCCATCTTAGACTCTCTGCTTCAATCTCTCTCCAATTCCTTCAATGCACCTCTGACCAAGAAGGCCATGACAGTGCAAGGATGTGACACATAAGTTATGCATCAAGCCTTCACCCCTCTGAATGCAGCCCTCTGGATCTCCAGCCATCTCCAGTGTCTTTTCCCCTTTGACCTCTGATCTCCAACTGAAGTTTGAGCAGAGGAGATCAGGTCTTATCATGACCCTATGATCTTTATCAAGACAGATAGTCAGGAGAAATATTGCAAGATTGTTATAAAAGTCCTCAGACAACTTGAAGAGAATGATTTATTTATCAAATCAGAGAAGTTCATATCCAGTGCCTCTGAAGTAGAGTTTCTAGGCATCATTGTTGAAAAGGATGGAATCAAGATGAATGACTCAAAAGTCAAGGCCATACTGGCATGGCCAGAACTCAAGAACATAAAAGGAGTTAGAACCTTTCTGGGACTCACCAACTTCTACAGAAAGTTCATCAAGGATCATGCACAGGCAGCACATCCTTTGAATGACTGACAAAGCAGAATATTCTTTTTAAATGGAAAAGCCTAGCAGAGTGCATTTTGCATGTTAAAGAAGAAATTTGCAACATTTCCTGTTCTGGCTTTCCCTGAAAATGACATCATATTCCATCTAGAATGTGATGCCTCAAACTTTGCTACAGAAGCAGTGTTATCTATTGAGTATGATGAAAAATAGCACCCAGTGGCCTACTACTCCTCTCACTCTATGTTGTCAAAAGAACACAACTACCTGATTGCTAATAATGTGAAATTGAGTGTCATTCAAGTATAAATTTTTGATATGAAATGACCATGCAAATTTGCAATGGTTTATGCAATACCAGGATCTCAACCATCACCAAGTACAATGAACATAGTATTTAACTAGATATAACTTCAGATGAATTTACATGGCTGGATCCATCATAGGTAAAGCAGATGCCCTATCTAGAAGAGAAAACTATATGCAAGACATGGCAGATGACAACAGAGGGATACTAGTCCTCCCACCAGAGAAGATTAACAATCTTGATCTCTGATGAAGGTGAACAAATCAAACTGAAGATCAGAGATCATTACAGTAAGACTGAAGGAATTTGAAGAAGTGAAGCTATGTAAAGAACTTAATATCTGTGAAGCAAAGAAAAGGATCTTGTATGATACTAAAGAAAGGATATTTGTTTCTGCAGATCAGGATTTATGGTTGCATATGGTATGGTTGCATCATGACACCTCCATTGCTGGACATACAGGGTATGATAAGACAATTGAAGTGCTGCAATTGCAAAGTATGTGAAGGACCATCATTGTCCATGCTTATCCAGGCTCCATTCAATGAAGGTTCAAGGCATAATGGTCAACTCTGAGTCAAAAGAATGGGAAATGGGCTGAAGGTCCAACAGAGAATGGGTAGAGTGATGTGTGGAGGTGACAAAGGCATAGTAGGATGAAGATAAGGGGTTGTGGAGGTAAGAACATGGTGCAGGACTTATGTATTGCTTCATTGCTCACTGTATGTGTCCTCATTTTGAAGATAGAAGGGACATGATGAAGAGGAGTCATAGGAGAAGGGAAACTTCATCAGAATCAAATGGAGTTTGGGAAGTGAGACTCAATGCAACAATATTCAAACTAAGGAATACAGAAGGAGATTACAGGAGTTATATACTACAAGATCAGATTGGAGTCTGTAATGGAGAATGGAGGAGACCATATGTAAAGGTACATTAATGGTTGAAGGTCTTAGGGTGCTGAAGGGCAATGTATATGGAACTGAGGAACATAGAATAGAAGTATCATATGGGAGTTTATAGGGCAAGGGAATGAGGATAGCATAAAAGAAAATAACATCTGAATCAATTAGAAGAGGTCTGACAGGGGAGAGAATGTCTGGTATCAAAGGTCTGATAGAGAGTCATACAGAGGATATTGAAGGTGAGAATGTTGGAGTCAGAGGTGACATAGAGGATATTAGAGGGAGTTCAAAGGTGTAAGAATTGGTATTGGAATGAATATGACAGCATCCCCTAATTAGAGCCAAGCTCTCATGGCTCAAAGATCAAAGCATAGGGTTCACTATTGTTCAGCAGACAATGAAGCCAATCAGTTACCTATACAGAGGTCAACAGCTCACACTAAACACAAGAGAGAACACACCAATAACTAGGCAAGCTGGACAGATCACTATACAGCATGCACTAGCAAGAAGACTAGTAGAAATTTAGGGTAGTGGACAAAGAATTGTGACTGGAAATGCCACAAGAGCTTATCTGAAGTTCTTGGGCCGTCTATTGGGTGGTTTGTATAGTACAGGTAATGTATGATTATGTTTGTGTCCTGTCATCCATGTACAGTAATCATGAAAGATCATAGAATGTCAAAGAATGTTCAAGAACTTCTGATCTGTTAGCTTGCTCTAGGGTTGACCAATAAAAGCACTATATTTGAAATGTGCTCACTGAGCCACTTTAGAGTCAACCAATAGAAGCTGCTGAGTCATCAATAGAAATCCTTGAATTTGTCATAAGAAGTCATAATCTGCCCTTCTCCAGATTCTTTTTCATTGCATCTTCGATCAAGAAGGCTGCAATAATGCAATGATGCAATACATATATAAGTTCTGCAAGCCTTCATTCTTTTAACATACATACCTTCAGACTTCAGTTCACCTCTAACATAACTCTGCTCTGAAGTTGCACATCACTCTCCCTGGCCTCCAATCTTCAACTGGAGTTTGATTAGAGAAACTCAAGTCTTACTATCTTTTCCAGGCAACCTTGCCACATGAGAAAAATTTTAGTAAAAACACCCCTCCTCATGGTGTTCATATCACCTCATTACATTGCCAGGATTCCATAAGAATTGTATTGTTCAACTTCTAATGACTCTGGCAATCCATCCCATGTGGTCTGATAGTGAAAAGCAATTTTTTTTTGCTCAGAATTTCTTGGTACTCAAAATTTATTGATGTAGGAAACTACATTTTTTTCTACAGTGATATTCAGTCATGCCTAGTATTCTACAGTCCCTATCCAGTGCTCTAGTCAATCTGAGACTGCTCTGCACTGCTGTCTATTCTAATCCAAGTTGATCCAGTAGTTGTCTGAAGGTCATTTTTTGATCTGTTTACATTTTATCTACACTTTGTTTCAATCTGACATTCCAGACCTAGATTCATGCACATAGGATACCCATTCAGTCTGCTGGATACCAGATTTCCATGCACAAGATCAGTTGTTTTACTGCTGGTTTACCTTGTTTTTTATATATCTTTGTTGTATATTGCTAGATAGCTATCCAAGCATCATACCACCATCACCATCCAATCCATCTACTATCTATCCTAAGCCAGAAGTCCAGTCCTCCCTCCACTTCCTTCACTTCAGTCCAAGTCCTGCAATATCTATACAGTTGACTATCTCATTGTGCATATCATTGGAAAGTCTCTTCCATTATATACTATAGTGTTTTATGTATGACAGAATTGTCACACTGTGTGTGACCATGTGACCATAACTGCTACTCCATCATGGCCATGAAGACCCCACAAGACAGTTTTAAGATGACTACCCAAGAAATCAGAATATGAATGATGTGCACCACATTAGAAAGTTGTAAGAGGCAGTTAAGTGAAGCAATCTAAAAGTTCTGTATCATAGCAGAGTGAACCATGTAACAACCAAGAGTAACCTGTTTGCAAGACTCAAAAGATTCATTTCTGAGATGAGCAGCAAGGTAACAGAGTTGGTGCTGAACTGCAGAAAGGTCAAAATGGTTAGCTTCAACATTTTGCAGGCATAGAGCATTGAGTTAAGCACAAAGTGCAAGGCCCTTGTCTGGTTTCATTCTGGACTCAGATTCAGGCTCAGAATCATCTTTCACCATGTCTGAGCCTTCTGATTCAAGCTAAGACTTCATCCTTGAAGATTGGTTGATTTTTGTCATAATAAGACATTGAGTCAATCACAAAGTGTGAGATTATGGCATGCATGTTTTGGTGGTGGAACAGCTGATGTCTTTTCAGATCAAGCTGCTACAAGAGGTTGAGATGGGCAATTACATATATGGCTTTTTTCCAGGGCATGGCTTGCTCTTTTTTCCTGACTTTCATCAGCATTGAAACAAGGTCAATTTTAACATCCTTTGCTGTAATGGGTCCCATTTTTGCATGGCCACCCTAAATGTACACATGCATAATCCCCCAAATGTGCTATCGATTATCCAATATCATATTTTATGCATAATTCACTTGCACCAACTCAGGGAGTGGACCCAGCCATGCACTATGAAATAGTCAACTGTAGTTGGTTTCCTAGCCCTACTGAATAGGGGAAAGCCAGACTCAGTTTTCCAGCATTCTGTGGACACTCAGTAAGCCATCTTTATAGTCCCTTTTCTTTTTCTTCCTCTCTTTGCAATCCCCTGGGTTGAGATCTACACTCACGCACTACATATTTGCTCAAGACTTCATTCTGAGATCTGTAGCTGTTTTACATCAGGCAGTGATTTTCCTTTCTTTTCAATTTGATGGCATGCTTCAAACAATGTTCAAGCATGATACAAGGCAAAGAAACCACTTTAGAGATGCAATGGGCTATTGTACAACTCTCATGGTCACTTGATAATGATCACATGTTCCTTAATATCTCCATCTGTTCTGTCAGAAGCATTCTTTCACACTTCCAGATCAATGAAATGGTCCCAGATTAGTGTGAGAAGACAGCTCAAGAGGATCACACAAATAATCAACACTTGCAAGACACTGACATTGAGGTAAGTTGCTAATTGAAAATGGGTTCACTAGCATTAACTAATACAACATGCTTGCCATAGTTTTTGCTTGAGACTATGAAAAATCACCAGATCTCTATCTTAATGAATTACAGAAGATGTTGGTAGCATCCTGTGGTGTTCATGTCTCATCTGTGACAATTTTACAAGCCCTTCACAGGGCTGGCTTGACAATGAAAAGGTCTATGTATTGTGCTATCATTTACTCAGGAGCAGTGTTTGCTATGCACTAGAATTCAGCCAAATGCTGCAATGGGCTGTTGAAATAGTAAGATTCTTTCAGCTTGTCTCTGTATTCATATACTGGGTATGATACATATTTGAACAATGGTGTGACTGTGGATGTCAAACCCAGCACAGTGCAACTTTTCAATGCCAGATCATGCACTTGATCCACATTTAATGCACACCAATCTCAGTCCAAGCCACTCTCTAAGTCTGGGCAAGTACTGCCAGCACTTCCCACCAGCATTCCATTCAGTTACTTGTCATATTGGTCCTATGGTGGTGTACCTCAAGCTGGTAATACATAATTATGTCCATCAGGAGCAGCAGCAAGTCATGAACATCCCTTGTCCAACCCCTTGCCACCATCCCATCTTGCCACAAAGTACGCTGCATTCATCTCCAAGTCCACCAGT
The DNA here is from genome assembly GCA_038094155.1 of Pulveroboletus cf. aberrans. NCBI lineage: Eukaryota > Fungi > Basidiomycota > Agaricomycetes > Boletales > Boletaceae > Pulveroboletus > Pulveroboletus cf. aberrans. The sequence continues at coordinate 6,721 of JBBPTO010002140.1, forward strand.
ATTTTCCATGCTGTCAACTAACAATCTGCTACTGTCAACTTCAGCCATCACATCCAATTATAAAAACAACATTCCTAACATTGTCAATTGATTCTTGTATCTTGAATAACATCCCTGGTGCAATAAGCATGGCTGCATTCCTTTTGTGCAGTTCAGTTCCATCCTACAGAACAAAGGTTTCAATTCTCTTTTACAAACAGTGTTATAACACAACACAGCTTATAACATGATATGTCTTTTTCTCTTCATTTTTCTCTATGTCTTTGCCACTTTCCCACACTCAAATGGGGATCACATGTCACATGACTTAAGGTCCCATGATTAGGTCACATGGTCAGTCACATGGTTCATCACATGGTTTATCACATGGTCAGTCACATGAACTGGCACATGACCAGTCACATGCCCTGGACAAGTCATATGCTTACTTCAGAAGGTTTTGAAATCATCTATAATGACTGACTCATCATGTTCTGTGACACTTCATAACCTTCTAGAGTGTTCTTCTGTCATAACTCATCATGACTTTTCATGACAAATTCAGGGACTTCTATTGATGACTCAGCAGCTTCTATTGGTTGGCTCTAATGTGACTAACTGAGCACATTTCAATGTGCTTCTATTGGCCAGCTCTAGAGCAAGCTGACAAATCAGAAGTTCTTGAATATTCCATGACATTCTATGACCCCCACAATTACTATACATGGATAACATGACACAAACATGATCACACATGATTCTGTACTATATAAACCTGCCAATAGACAGCTTAAAAACTTCAGACAAGTTCTTGTAGCATTTCCAGCCACATTAACCTTGGCCATTACCCTACTTCCCTATGCCATGCACTAGGCTTAGGCTGGCACACACTGTATAGTGTCTCATTCAGTCACACTGGTCATGAAAGGGAAGGTTCTGCCCCTATGCTATGGCATTTGTTGGCATACACTGTATAGCATTTTGACCAACTCAACCTACCTATTGTGGGCATTGTGCCTATTCCTTGTCCCCAAGATCTATGGTTGCTGTATAGGAATCCAGCTGACCCTGTTGGAGATGGCATTATCTCTTTGAGACAGAGGTCTATCTTCTGAAGTTTGTGTGAGCCAGCAAATCATTTGACTATGTGCCTGGTCAGCTTCAGATAGCAAGTTCATACCTGTCATTATTCAACCTTAAAGAGTGGCTGGAAATCAAGGTTGGCACACTAGTAGCAATCAAGCAGTATGCAATGGAGAATTTAGAGGCTGCACAGTCAGGAAATCAATCATATGTACAGAACGTTGAGATTCTGTAAATCAAACACTAGGTCCTGTGCACTGTTAATACAGGCAGACTGTAGTGGTAATACACTATTCATGTTACTGAGGAATATAGGTCAACTATTAGGCTTGACTGATGCATCAGTCAAACCTAATTAAAGTGTAAACTTAATTACACTTCAGGATTGACCACATGATGATTTAAATGCAGTCTTTATGACTCAACTATGATGTCATTAGTCTAGAACTTTCCTAGCTCCACAACTGCTGTGTTGGGTTGATCCAGACTCAACTCCACCTATTTCAAAAGAGTGGAGCAGCATGACTGATCCTATGATGTCATTCTGACATCATTGACCTTGTTCTAGTGACATCACATAAGTACATACACATTCCTGGATGTATTTAAAAGTGATAGACACTGTGATGTAATTAATAATGAGATTCATTTCCCCTTGAGATCAAGCTTCTAAGAAGCTCTACAAGGGTTGATCTCATCAATCTTGACTAATCCAAACTTGGTCACAAGAACTTTGATCTCTATCTCAGTGAGCATCCTCAACTCACCTCTCACCTCTCTGCCCCACACAATAGAAGTACCCTTGTACCCTCCTGTTACAGAATCCTGATAATACTCAGGCTTTTCATTATTTCATGCAATCTTTCTGATGTCATTCTATTGATTTTATGGTGAAATTTAAGAAGATGCCAAATTCTAAGATTTCCCTTCATCTTCAAAAATTCTGAAAAGAAAAAAATTGTGAATTTCAATTTCAGATGGCTTAGAATATATGATACAGATGCCTGTGAGTTAAATGCTATCCTTGATTCTCAATTCCAATGCTGCATTAAGAAAATATAACTGGCCAAAGTTGTGATTTATTTCTTTTCACAATTTCCCATGTGGCAAAGTTGCCTGAAAAAGACAGTAACAGCCATCAATAGCATCCTTAAAAAAGGATAAAAACATGGGGCTCACTTATATCTTTCCAAGAGCTTGTAGAAATTGTATATACTTGATGTAGAAGGGAGTACTGAAAAAAATAACAAGCATTTTCTTGAAACAGCCACAGTACCTTTCTAGTAATAAAAATTTCCATATAAAAAATCAGCTAGTTAACCAAATAATTGTGCCATTAAATTGTTGGAATTATTCACCAACATGCCTAGTTGACAAATCTATCACACAAGTATAGAGGGAAAATAACCAGCTACCCATTCAAAGCAACATTTTTTGAGTCAACATAACTTACCTCATATAGTTGCTCTACAAGTGGTAGAAATGCTTTTTTATGCATTCCGAGCTCACAGGAAATGTGCTTCAGATGACCCACAATAAGCTCTAAAATCCACTGATGGCCTGAAAGCATGCAGATACATATGATAAGGAATGGGTTGTTTGAAGGTAGTGGCAGAAAGCTGATTAAGTAGTGCAATCAAAAAAAAAAAGCTGTATTAGATGAAGAATATGCTGAATCGAGTGCTTTTGAGAGCTAGAACTGGGATTATGACTGGGGAAAGCCATGGTTGTAGCTCAAACTTGCTATCTAATCACACTAATCACCCTCCAGCTACAGTGGCTCAAAAAAGTGTCCCAATGTTGGTGCACTTTGAAGAGATTGGTGAATTGCCAGTGATAGAGATCAAACAAGGCCAAATACCTGCAGGGGCGAAGGTGGTACCTACTCTAGGCATTCTAACCCCACTTGGATCATGTAATTCGGTTGTCATGCCACTGAGCTATGCCTATTTTAAGATGACATGTCATTGGGACACTTATTTGAGCATCATGCTGCAATTTATTATTTAGTAAATAACATAAGAATATGATAGCTTCTGATGGATGCTATGCCTTGACTCTGATTGGTGATGTAAATGACATAATTCTGAGATGTATAAATAATACACAACCCACTTATATAACCAACATCATCATGATGTCCATTCTTACCTCTGTTAAAGCCAATATCCTCTCTCTGTCTGAATCAGGTCTCTCTATTTGTCAAATATCCTCTCTAACTGGTCTGGGAAAGTCTACTGTGGCTAGAGTCATTAAAGAACACCTTCCAGAGAAGGAAAACATCAAGCTAGGATGTCCTTCTAAGCTTTTCCCTACTGATAAAAGGAGGATTGTCCCTAGTATTACCACTGGGAAGGTTGAAAATGCTGTTCAAGCCACCCATCTCATCAATTCTGCACTCTTCTCTCCTATATCATCCCAAACTGTTCGGAATGTTCTCAAGTCTGCTTCTTTGAAGGCTGTGGTCAAGAAAAAGAACTCTTTCTTATCTGCCAAACATAGAAAACAGAGGCTAGCCTTTGCTCTCAAGTATCAAAACTGGACTGGACTAGAGTCATTTGATCAGATGATACCAAGGTTAACAGGATTGGATCAGATGGAAGGAAGTATGTATGGAAAATGGCAGGTAAGCCTTTAAAGAATAATGAGGTTCAGAAAACAGTGAAGTTTGGGGAAGGTTTCTTAATGGTTTGGGGATGTATGGGCTGGAATGGTGTTGGGATCTTGGAAGAGATGGAGTAAAAGATAAATGCTCAGCAGTATGTCTCCATTCTGGATGATAATCTGCTTCCTAGCATGGAAAACTCTGGCATTCCTGAGAAAGACATCATCTTTCAACAGGATAATAACCTCAAGCACTCATCCAAAAGAGCTCAGGAATGGCTAGAATCTCATGGGATCAAGCTTTTGGATTGGCCACCATAATCTCCAAACCTTAGCCCTATTCAACATGTCTGGCAAATTTTGAAACAAAAGCTGAACAGCTATCCAAGGCCAGCTAGAGGAGTATGGGAATTTTGGGAGAGGATTGTAGTGGAGTGGGGCAAGATTGAGGCTGAGGAGTGTCAAAGATTAATAGAACGTATTCCTAGAAGGCTAGAGGCAGTGATTAAGGCCAAGGGAAAACACACTAAGTACTAAAAGTATAGAATTGAAGTGATGCTCAAATAAGTATCCCAATGACATATCATCTTAAAATAGGCATAGCTCAGTGGCATGACAACCGAATCACACGATTCAAGTGGGGTTAGAATGCCTAGAGCAGGTACCACCTTCGCCCTTGCACATATTTGGCCTTGTTTGATCTCTATCACTGGCAATTCACCAATCTATTCAAAATGCACCAACATTGGGACACTTTTTTGAGCCACTGTATTCTCCAATACTCAGCAGCTCAGCTTGGATTCTAACACTCCCCCTCAAGCCATGTTTAGTCCAAGGGAGGAGGTGTGTTGTTGGTGTCTCTGTCTCAGCAGTGATTTAGTTATTATGTCAGCAATCATATCTGTTGTGTTACAATAAAGAATGCAAATATTGGCACTGCTATGCATTTTTTCTCATGTGTAAGCATGGTCAAGTGGGAAATGTTTAGATTGCTGATGGAACTGGGAATTCTGTGTTAGTTTATTTGCAGATTGGTTATCTCCATATACAGTAAAAGTGTAGGCTCATTCTATTTATATCTGACTTTACCTAGTAAGTTTCTTAACCAAACAGTTTCTTGGGTTGTGTGAGCCATTGATGCATATTCAGCTTGTATTGTTGATGTTGTGATGCACATCCATTTCTTAGAACACCATGTGATCACACCCCCATTCATGATGTGACAAAATCTATGCACTACAGTGACTTCAAAAACCATTGCAATGTTTGCTACATTTAAAGTGTATATTGTGTACTGGCGATAACCGTGGAAATATCGCTTAGCATTGGTGAAACCGAATATAGTACAAACCCCTGGCTACATAACGGTTTCTGGATCACATGATTTGGTCTAGTGGATCTGGAGATATGGCCATTACAAAACAGCAATACCATTGCAACAGTTTTTTCACTTTTGTGCTGATGCATATAATCTCTATTAAATGACATGATATTTGGCTTTATTTGGTCATACAAACAAAGATATACA
>JBBPTO010002141.1:0-11913 GCA_038094155.1 Pulveroboletus cf. aberrans
GCTTTTGCTACAATGTTTGTACACTTTTTGTAGGGTAATCCTACAGTTTACCTACACTAATGGTACACTGTTTGTGCGCTTTTCCTACACTTTTTGTACACTTTTTGTACGCTTTCCCTACACTAATTGTACACTAATGGTAGACTGTTTGTACACTTTTTGTACACTTTTGCTATAGTTTTGGTACAGTGTTTGGTACACTTTTTGTATGCTTTTCCTACAGTTTTGGTAGAATGTTTGTACACTAATGGTACACTTATTGTACCCCTTTTGCTATGCTTTTTGTACACTTTTTGTACACTCATTGTATACCTTTTCCTACACTTTTTGTACACTTTTTGTGCGCTTTTGCTACACTTTCTGTAAACTTTTTGTACACTGAAATGATTATGGGCATCCTGGACACCCGTGTGTGCAAGGGTATGACACATGGTATACTGTATGTGCTGAAATGATTATGGGCATCCTGGATGCCTGTGTGTGCATGGGTATGTACACATGGTATACTGCATACAATGAAATGATTATGGGCATCCTGGACACCCATGTGTGCATGGGTATGTACAAATGGTATACTGTATGTGCTGAGATGATTATGGGCTTCCTGGATGCCAATATGTGCATGGGTATTACAGTATATTGTAGGCATGGAAATGATTATGGGCATCCTGGATGCCCATGTGTGCATGTGTATGTATACATGGTACAGTGAGCTCAAAAACCCTTTCCATGTTTGCCTTATTTGCAGTGTGTGATGTACACTGCCTATTCTTGTGGAAATTTCACTTAGCTTTTGTGAAGTTATAAATGGCGCATACTCCTGGCTATCAGATTGGTCCATGAGTCATGTGATAGAATTCACATGGTGCGGAGATATGGCCATTTTAAAACAGTGATGTCATGGAAAGGGTTTTTGAGCTTTTGAGTTGGTAATCAAGATCATGGTTATGTAGTAGAATAATTGGCTGTATTTGCTTGTACAAACAAAGACATACATGGATATAGTATGTCTGAGTTTAAAAAAGTTCACACACCTTTTAGTTTTCAACCACCATCATGGTTAAATTCCTTTTCCTTACTCAATAAAATTCCATCCTTTCTCTGCTTGATACTGGCCAATCTGGTGAAGCCATTGCCAAGCAAACTGGTGTCAGCCCTTCTGCTATATCCAAACTTTGCTCCAAGAATCATTCTACCCTTCCCAAAGCTGTGGGAGGCTGCCCTTGCAAGCTTTCCCCTACCAATATTTGCCATGCCCAACATCTTATCACCTCTGGCAAAGCTGAAAATGCTGTTCAAGTGACCAAATCCCTTACCAACATTATCAACCAATCCCTCTCTGCAAGTACAGTCTGTCTTCACTTGAAAAAATATGGTATGAAGGCTGTGGTCAAGTCCAAACGTCCTATTCTCTCTGCTAGACATTGCAAGGCTTGTTTGAACTTTGCTTATGCTTACAAGGATTGGACTCTGGAGGATTGAAAGAAGTTGATATGGTCAGATGAGACCAAAATCAATTGTCTAGGGTCAGATGGGTGCAAATAGGCATGAAAAAAGGCAGGAGAGGGGCTTAGTGATAGGCTGGTGCAAGGAACCCTCAAGTTTGGTGGTGGTTCCTTAATGATGTGGGGCTGTATGACTTGGGAGGGGGAGGGACTCGCCACCAAGATTGATGGTAGAATGGATGGTGACCTTTACCTTCAGATTTTGAAGGATGAACTTCAGCAAACACTGGAGTATTATGGTCTTAATCCTCCTGACATCATCTTTCAGCAGAATAATGATTCCAACATACCTGCAAAAGGGTCAAGGAGTGGTTAGAGAAACAGGAATTTAGGACTATAATCTGGCCTGCACAGTCTCCTGACCTAAACCCTATTGAACACCTCTGGAGTTATCTCAAAAGAAGGCTTGCAAAGCATGAAAACCCTCCTAGTGGGATTCATGAATTGTGGGCAAGAGTTGAAGAGGAGTGGGAGAGAATACCAGTTGAGGAGTGTCAGAAACTAATTGAGAGCATGCCTAGAAGGATTCAAGCAGTGCTCAAAGCAAAAGGAGGTTATACCAAGTACTAATAATACCCAAATACCCTTGTAAATGCAAAAGCTCAAAAACCCTTTTCATGACATCACTGTTTTAAAATGGCAATATCTCTGCACCATGTGAATTATATCACATGACTCAGGAACCAATCTGATATCCAGGAGCATGCTATATTTATGACTCTGTGAAGGCTAAGCAAAATTTCCACAGGGGTAGGCAGTATGCATTACACACTGCAAATAAGGCAAATAAGGCAAACATGGAAAGGGTTTTTGAGCTTACTGTATATTGTATGCACTGAAATAATTATGGGCATCTTCAACACCCATATGTGCATGGATATGTGCACGCTTACATAAGCATTACAATGAGCCACTGATCACACAAGTCCATCAACATTTGACTGAGATATGATAAAAATACTAATATAGTTGTATTTTTTATTTATTTGTAGTAGCAGATGTGGGCATCCTGGACACCTGTGTGCACAATGGGTGTGCGCTTACATAAGCACTACAATTTCAGGGCGGTTAATCTAATTATGTTAGGGTTAGGCCTATGTTTGACTTACACAAATAGACCGCAAACATACATTTTCTTTATCAAACACATACATTTAATCACATTTCTGAAATAGTACACAAATCCCCAATTGCACATATGTGTCATTTGTTAAAATAAAAATTTACATTGATTCTGTTATTTTAAATTGGTCAAATTTGAACTGTCTTGACCATTGTTAAAATACATCCAGCTCATTTCACTTTATTCTCAATTAACACAATCATTCATAGACTCTTTTATGATTGTTATATCCTTAGTTTGTCTTACTGCTTCTGAAAAACTTGGCTTGTCTGGTGAACTTATTGCAGATACATCGACTAAATCTATTGTGAATGAATGATAATTGCTCACAGGTTGAGCTATCAAAGTGATTATGCATTTGATTGTTCTAATCAAATATATCATTTTTTCACTCATGCTGCATTTCCTCTATGGAGGATGTGCATAATAGATATAATTTATATATCACATTGTTTAATGTTTGATTGGATGCTTAAATGCTTTGTCAGATTCATGTTGGCATACATTTGAGTGAACAAAGGGATTGCATGACTGTGGGCTGCTGAATAAGAACAATCAGATTTATATTTATATTACCCATCTGATCTCATTCACTCTACTGCTAATCTGTTTATCAAATGGTCCAGTGAATGAAATATCTATTCATTTCTGTCCATCTGTCCAATTATCCTTCCATTGATTGATCATGTCTATGCATTTGTCCAACTATATGATTGAGCATCCAACTCTCCCATTATCTGAATGAGCATCCAATCAAGTAATCAAGAATTCAGTCAAGCATTCAAACACTTAGCAGAATTGAATTAGTCATTTAATTTGTGATCAAACTAAATGTTCTACCATCTGCTCATCTGATCAAGTGTCTAATCATTCAAGCTTTATATGGATTAAGAATTATGAATGAAGATTAAGGGTGGAGAATGAATAATTAAGAAGAATAGAGAATAGAGCACTCAGAATTAAGAGTAAAGAGTAAATGGTAAAGAGTTAAGAATGGAGGATGAAAAGTGAAGGGTGGAGAATTCAGTATGAAGGATGGAGAGTAAAGGATAAAAATAGAGAGTGAATAATAAAGGGTGAAGGGTATAGAATGAAAATGCATGAGAGAGGATAAAAATAATTTGATGAGATCAACCCTTGTACAGTGTTATGGCCAACCTGGGGAAGAGCGGGCATAGAACTGTCAGGGCTGCGGTCTTAACTGCGGACAAGGTGGTGATGGAGCTTGACGATTGCAAGGCATCTACAAGGAGCCTACCTACTAGCGAGGTTCGGTGACTAAGGTTGCTACCGAGCTAACGGCAGCCAAGGACTTCCGAGTTAATGGTGGACAAGGGAGTCTGCCTATGATTGAGGACAGACGACAAGGACTACTGAGTTAACGGTGGTAACTCCCGTGTAAGCGGTCGTGACAAGGAGACCTTGGGACGAGATCGATGATGGAGACTTCCTGGTCAAGGGGTTGTCGACGAAGAATAAGAAGGTATTAAGGCTACCCTTAGGCCTGTATCGTGGAATGGGAACAATGATGTATTCCAACAGGAACTAGAGGACAAGGTAGAAGACAGTAAGACTAGACTGAGGAGCATAGGTGCGACGAAGCAGGTTTATATACATAAAGAACTTCAGGGCAAGCATGGAATGTGAAAGAATACGGTGGAAGGAATCGCTGACAGAGCAAGTGATAAGAGGCACATGAAGTGCGAAGGGAATGGATGGTGAGTCATGGTATCATAGTCAGTGATGAAAAGAAATAATCGTCCAAGTTGGGACTTATACCCATGTGTATGTAAGCATTAAGTTAAGGGAAAAAGCGTAGTCTGGGATAAATTGTAACATTACCCCCTTAGTAGACTTGAAGTCACCGACTTCAAAAATCCTTATAATTCCCGTAGGGCTCTCTGGTCATGTTTGACATGGCGGCATTGTTGAACTCGAAGTCTGTGTAGTCCTCTCTCTCGTCAATAGGCGGGGGCTCCTGGGAGGATGCCGATAAGGGTGTGGTGCGTCGTTGGGTAGGGAAACGAACAGTTCATCATGCGCGCTGGGGTGTAGGACTCTGTGGTGAAGTTCCTCGGGATGATGATGATGTAGACGAGCAGCGGGAGGATCTATGGGACAAGGGCGAGGTAGAGGAAGAGGGCCTAGGCATAGGGCGTTGGAGAGGGCACTCTCTCTGACTGTGGCTGGGGGCGAAGCGAAGACAAGTGGGGCAGAGGTATTCAGGGCATCGGTCCCGAAAATGTCCAAGGTGTCAGCATAGAAAGCATGCCTGGGGGTAGCGAAGGTTGTCCTGGGTGAGGACGACTTCTCCTCGGTTCTCGTGATGACGAAGTTCCATTTGGTCTATGAAAGCAATGGTTTCCTCATTGAGAGGAGACGAGGATGCGGATGGGGTGGATGGAGTACGCAGCGTGGTGACGGGAGTGATGGGAGGGATAGGTACAGGCAACAGCTCAGAATGTTGAGTGTTAGTCTCAGCGAGATAGCGATCAAGATCTTCCAGGAACTCTCCGAGTTCTAGCTGGTGAGCAAGGATATCAAGTTCAGTGTTGGCTTCACCGAGGATGGTGATGGCAGTGGGATGGTTAATAAAATTAAGACGGCCGATCTCCCATAAGAGATGGATGAGGCAGTAAAGGGCAGAGCCCATATCGAGGTGGGCACTGATGGGGATAGCCATGCGTCGGTCGTAGATGCAATTATGAAAGGCGGCAATATATGGAAAGGGGATAGCCTGGGGATGGAGACGATGGGCGTGGATAGGAAGTTCCATGGCGGTGACAGGACGAGGTGCAGGAAGTTAGGGAATCTCTACGAGGGGAGCGCGGAATGGGGAGTCAGGGGGAAGACTATTCCAACCAGTGTCAGCAAGAGTGGGAGACAGGGGACGATTCTAACAGTCTCGACAAGGGTAGAAACCTTGGAGAAGGTCTCTTCTATGGTAGACTCGGTAGACAGGGAATCTATGATGGAGGTAGAGGGCTCTTTGACGTCATCGGCGACGAAGGCGATGTTGCAGAGGGGAGACGTTGTCATGGTTGTTATGGTGGGGCGAAGGTGAAGGAACTGAAGGGAAAGCGGAGGGGTGATGGTTTTTATAGTCCGTCAGGGCAGCCTTAGAATTCTTCAGGTTCCGCTCGGGTTTCCAAGAATCTTTTTTGGCAGTGTAGCCCTTCCATCAGATCAGGAAGGAGCGGTTGGACGGAGCTCCATGGTGACGTAAGATCTTATCGATCTCATACTCTTCCTTGCCTTCTACAAGGTCCGGGGGTGGTCATGTGAAATTGGGGCCATGTATGTCGTTTTCACGATATGACAATAAGAGAGAAGCATGGAAGATGGGATGGATCTTCCACATGGACGGGAGTTTTAAACGATAAGTGATAGGGAACAGGACTTCCATGATGGAGAAGGGTCCTTCCCATTTGGGGGTGAACTTCAGATTGACAATGTTCCACTTGAGATTGCAGGCTTCCAGCCAGACTTTGTCTCCTTTAATGAAGGGCTGAAACTTGGATGTAGTATGCTGGGCCATAGTCTGGCAGATGAGTTTATGTGTGGCAAGGGCTTTATCACGGGAAGTAGTGAGGGACTTAAGGCGGTCTTCGACTGCGGGAACCTTGGTGTCGGGGATGATAGAAGGTAGGGCACGGGGTTTGTAACCCATCATGAGGTAAAATGGTGACTTTTCCATTACAGAGTGGGGGTGGTGATTGTGTGTGAACTTGGCATGTGTAAGAAGTTCGTGCCATGAGGACAGGTTATTCCCACAGAAGATCCAAAGGTAGGTTTCAATCTCCTGGTTGACTCGTTCGGTTTCCCCATCAGTCTGGGGGTGATACGCAGTGGACAAGGTGAGGTCGTAGTTCAAGAGCTTTCCGAGCTCTTTGGTGAAGGTAGAGGTGAATTGTGGGCCTCTGTCAGAGATGATCTTTTCGTAAAGACCAAAACGGCGGTAGACTTTGTGGAAGAAGAGGGTCGCAATACCCTTGGTGGTGGCGGTTTTCATAGTGGGGCATAGAATTACCCCCTTAGTAAGTCCATGGTCGACCACGACCAATAAGGAATCAAAGCCTGCGGGTGACACAGGAAGATTGGTGATCAGATCACAAGAGATCTGCTGGAAGGGACGGGTGCACAAGGAGTGAATGGGGGTGAGTGGGGGTATGGTGGGGTGTGTGTTGGTTTTGTTAGCCTGACACGTGGCACAACCTTCGATGTACTTGCGCACGTAGTGAGCAAGACTGGGCCACCAGAACTCAGAGGAGACCAATTGACGGGTCTTGAGATATCCGGGGTGACCGGCGGATTCATGATCATGGCAGTGGAGTAGCACTTTCTGCTGAAGGTCTTTGGTGGGGACATAGACATGGTCCTTGTAGAGGAGCACACCATCATGGTGTTGCCAGTCAGAGAGATGGGCACAGAGGTTCGAGGGGTCGTTGTTTGCGATGGATTGGAGAGTTTTGAGGACAAAGGGATCTGACTCGGAGGCATCCTCGATAAGGGTTCGGAGAGAACTATTGATGAGTTGGACAAACATCGATGGTGGGAGGAGCGTGGTGGACTCGTTGTCGGGGTCGGAGGTAGGGTAGAGGTTGTGACAACATGACAAGGCATCGGGAGCAGCAAGAAGCTTCCTGGGGACATGGCAGAGTTTGAGATCATAATCTCCAAGGTCAAGGAGCCATTGTGCTTGACAGCAGTTCAGGTTTTGAGCGGTATGAAAGTATGTCAGGTTCTTGTGGTCTGTGAAGACCTGGACAGGGAAGGATGCGCCACGGAGGTATTGACGCTGTAGGAAAGTACATTTTCCTACAGTGACATCCGGTCATTCCTAGTCATCCTGTAACCCCTATCCTGCGCTCTAGTCGATCCGAGACCACTCCGTGCTGCTGTCTGTCCTGATCCGAGTCGATCCGGTAGTTGTCTGAAGGTCAGTTTTTGATCCGTCTACCGTTTACCTACTGTTTTCTTCCAATTCAATGTACCGGACCCGGACTCATGCATACAGGATACCCATCCGGTCCACCGGATACCGGATTCCCGCGCACCGGATCACTTTCCCACACACCAGATCCATTCCTTCAGAGTCGAGTAGTCTTTTTTTGTGTTTTTCCTTACTATATATCATTTGGATATGCCTGAATTAGGATGTAGTTCCCCTACCATCACTATGCAAGCCATCTAGTTCCACTCAGTACCAATCCTAAGCCAGTTCCCCTCCATTTTCTTCACTTCAGTCCAAGCCCTGCAAGCCCATAGTTGGTTTCCTAGCCCTACCGAACGGGGGAAAGCCAGACTCAGTTTTCCAGTGTCCTGTGGACAATCAGTGAGCCATCCTTTTATTCCTCTTTCATTCTCTTTGCAATCCCCTGGGTTGAGACCTACACTCGCACCCTACTTATTTGCTTAGGACTACATTCCGAGTTCTGTAGCTACTTTACAACGCCAATCCTTAAGGGCATGGAGGATTGCAAGGAGCTCACGATCATAGATGTCATAGTTCCTTTCGGCGGGGGAGAACAAGGAGGATCGGTAGGAACAAGGGTGCCAATCACTGTTGTCATCGGTCTGGAGGAGGACTGCACTGGTAGCATACTTGGATGCATCGGTGGCGATAGCGAAAGGACAAGTGGGATCTGGAAGCTGAAGGACGGGCTTGGACAGGAATAAGTCTTTCAGATGGCGGAAGGCCATGTCACACTCTGGGGTCCAGTTCCAGGTGAGGTTCTTCTTAGTGAGATCAAGAAGAGGGCAAGCGACGGAGGAGTAGTCAGGGATGAACCGACGGTAGAAATTGGCAAATCCCAAGAAGGATCATACCTCCTTAGGTGTGACGGGGGTGGGCCAGGATGCAATCCCATCGAGCTTGACAGAATCCATGGCAATCTGACTGGGTTTGACAATGAGGCCGAGGTATTCAACCTCGGTGGCAGCAAAGGTGCATTTCTCCAGTTTCAAGTGAAGATCCAACTCCTTCATGCATTCCAGGACACGGTGGGTATGTTCGGTGTGGGTGGCTTCATCAGGAGAAGCAATCAGTAGGTCATCCATGTAGATGACGAGCCAGCCCTCAGCGATCATATTGTGGAAAGAGTCATTCATAAAATGTTGGAATGTTGTGGGAGAGTTGGATAAACTGAAGAACATGACAGTGGGTTCAAAGAGGCCTTTGTGCATGATGAAGGCCGCTTTCCATTGGTGGCTGTCCTTGATGTGGACATTGTTATAGCCCCAGCGGATGTCGAACTTAGTGAAGACCTTAGTGTCTTTAAGCTTGTCTATGAGGTCGGAGACGAGAGGGAGGGGGTATGCATCACGGATGGTGTGTTCATTGACATAGCGGTAGTCTTGGCAAGGGCGGAGTTTGCCGTCCTTCTTTTTGATGAAGAAGAAGGGTGAGGCCTGAGGTGAGTTTGAGGGACGGATCTTTCCAGTTTTGAGGTTCTCCTCAAGGAAATCTTCTGTAGCTGTGCGTTCATCGGGGGACAAGGGGTAGATTTTCCCTATCTTAGGGATGAAGGTATCATCGAAGTTGATTTCGTGATCGTAGGGTTGTGAGGGGGGAACGTGGTCGGTGGCTTCCTTGGAGAAGACTTCTTTGAAGTCCTCATACTTCTTTGAAAGGATGATGGGAGCCTTTTCAGGCGATGTGGCAGCAGTGAGCTCAGTGGCTGTACTGACTTGGGTGATGTAGTTGAAATTGGGGACAATGTATCCGCTGGCTTTGTGAAGACGACTGGTGGACATTCCATGTTGGTAGTGGTAGTCCAGGATGTGGTTGATGGTGAACTCGGTCTCCGTGGGTCTGCTCCAGTAATTCCAGAGATGTTCATTGTAGACCTCGTGGATCATGTGATGGCGAGGTGGTCGAGGGGCAGTGCGATTGAGATGATCGTAGTGGCACTTGGTATCAGTGGAGAAGGCTTCGTATAGAGCCTTTGATTTGTCCTTGGATTCAGGGACATCAAGGGTATGGGTGGTCCAGTTGATGACTGGATTCGTCTTGGTTAGCCATGGCATACCAAGAAGGACATTGGAGTTTCCGCAGTCTATGACATAGAACTCGGAACGTTGGGCTATCCCTCCGATGTTGGAGAACAGTGTGCAAGTGAAGCATACAGACCCTCCTTGGTTGATGGAAGCATCTGCGTTACAAAGTGGAATTGGCGTGGTTAAATGAGTGGTGGGTAGGCGATGTTTTTGAACAAAGCCCCAGTCGATGCAGTTGACGTCTGCACCACTGTCTATGATGGCGAAGGTGTCGATGGCTTTCATTGTGTGCGAGGGGTTGATGAGTTGAATGGGGATTCTCATCGATTGCTGGTCTTTAGCATTTACAAGTACATTGGCACTCAATGAAGAAGGGAAATCATGCGTCGTGGTGACTTCCCATTTCAAAAACCCTGCATGTCAATCCTTCCTATGATGGTCTTCCTTGGTGTTTTATCGTCATCATCGTCTTCTATCTCTTGAAGCCTTGGAAGATCCTCGGGGATCTTGGAAATCTCGGCCTTAGTCACTTTCTTGACTTGTGGTGTGGGAGTGGAAGGGAAGGTGGGGCAAGAAAGGAATCCATGTCCTTTCTTACAGCAACGGAAACAAAGGTTCTCCTTTCGGCAACATTCTCATTCCTGAGGAGTTAACTTGGGGATACAGATGACGTCAATGTCCATGGCATCAGGGTCGCAGGGAGGTCTGGGAGCAGGTTTCGAGTACTGGTGGGTCTGGATAGACAAGGTTCCACAATGTTGTTTGGCAACAGCGTCTCCCTTGTCCCACTGTGCCTTAAAGTGGGAGGATTGCGCGATCCATTTCTCGATAGTGGAAGGTATGGTATCCATGGAGTTGATTCTACACATAAGAGCAACTGGAATCCTGACCCAGAAGAACTGGATCAAGGTACAGTGGGCGGCAGCATTGGCAGCGAGTGAGGGATAAGTGAAACTGGCCTTCCCGACGTGGAGAAGGAACTTCGTGATGTAGTCATCGAGTTGAGTCATCTTTTTGATGCGGGCAGTAGCAAGCCAGGAGATAGTGGCCTGCTCAGTGTTGCCTTGATCGAAGGCGGCTTGGAACTCCTTGATAAAGTCCTTGAGGGTACCGAAGTCGTCGGTCTCAAGGGCGGTGCAGCATTTGAACTCGGCCCATAGTTTGGTGGGGCCTTCACTCATATAGGAGAGGAGGAAGCCGATCTTCTTATGATTGGTGTCGTAGATGTCTTTGTTGACGAGCATGTACGATCGGGTGGAGGTGAGCCATAATATGGCTTCAGCGGGTTCCCCATTATAGGCCTTGGGCCTGGCGAGGCGAAGTTCAACAGGCTTTGAGGTGGACATGGGAGCGTGGGCAAGGGGGGTACTCTGTAAAGCAACGCGCTGGTGGACAGTGAGCAGGGGAGTGTATGGGACGGTGGGGATAGTGGGGGTGACTGGGGAAGGTCTCAAAGGGGTGCTAGATTGCGTGACAGGGGTGGGTGCTTCTTGGTCAGAAGCATCAGAGGAGTCCTCCACTTGAGGCAGTGGAGCATGAGGGGTACAAAAGGATTTCCCATGAAGGAGATTCAATGAAGGGTGGTAGGGGTGAATGGTGGATGGCTTACATGAAAGTAGCCAGACAAAGAGTAGTCTAGTCTTTTGTTATGGCTGACCTGGGGAAGAGTGGGCATAGAACTGTCGGGGCTGCGGTCTTAACTGTGGACAAGGTGGCAATGGAGCTTGACGATTGCAAGGCATCTACAAGGAGCCTACCTACTAGCAAGGTTCAGCGACTAAGGTTGCTACCGAGCTAACGGCAGCTGAGGACTTCCGAGTTAATGGTGGACAAGGGAGTCTGTCTATGATTGAGGACAGACGACAAGGACTACCGAGTTAACGGTGGTAACTCCCGTGTAAGTGGTCATGACAAGGAGACCTCGGGACGAGATCGACAATGGAGACTTCCTGATCAAGGGGTTGTCGACGAAGAATAAGAAGGTACGAGCTCGTTTCACCCGCTGCTTGTGCCTTCAGCACAAGTCATCCTAGTTTTATGGGATAAGATTCAAATGGGAGGTGAATGCTCACTGAGTGCCTTCGGCACTCTGCTTGCATTCGGTAGGGTGATGTTACAATCATCCAATCTATGATATATGAACACCCTACATTGCTTATATGCAGTACAATTACCCTAGAAACTCTACATGCAAACCTAGACTCTATGACACACAAACTCTATGCATGACCCCACAACCCTACCCATGCATAAGGTATGACATCACATGCATTCTAGACTGCTCTA
>JBBPTO010002142.1:0-11911 GCA_038094155.1 Pulveroboletus cf. aberrans
TAGGAAACAGACTGTCCATAGTGTGGCAGAAAAGTGATAGGCAACTGGTGAGAGGGTGATGCTGAAGAGAGTCCTGTGGTGGACCCTATAGTGGACCCTGCATGGGCAATACCATAGCCTGGGGGGGGGGAATGGATACAACATGAAAGGGTCTGCTGAGAAGGGACCCACATGACAAGGGAGGGAAAGCTGATTCAGAAGAGAGGAGGAACCCATGCAAAGAGAAGGGGAAAACTGATTCGGAAGAGTAGATTTGTGGTGTTCAAGTGACAAGTCCTGACCAGAATGGTATGAAGTGGGTGGGGCGGAAGGAACTGGAGAGGATATACCCACATGGCCATCCATGTTTGGCATGGCAGAGATGCCCATGCTTTGCAGTGTGTACAGCATGCATTGCATACTGGCGGGAATTTGTTGCATAGCATGGGCATACTCCAACTGCTTGTTCAGGATGTCAACTTCATAAGCATATGCATGCTCCTCTGACTTCTTCAAGTGCAGGTCTAGCAATTTTAACTCCTGTTTGTGCTTGAATTCCATTTTAGCATTGGCCCACTTAGCTTGGAGCTTCTTGCTTTGAAGTTGGAGCTCTCACTTCTGAAGCCATAATTCATCTTCATCATGAGGCTCCCCACATAATCAATATTGATATTGGATGATACAAGTTTGCTATCAAAGGAAGGTATGCCCTTCCAGATTGCATCAAGCTCCTCATAGTAAGGAAAAGAACATTGGACCTCCTCTGGGCCAAGGGTTAGCAATCAGTTAAGATGGAAGGACAGTCCTATCGAGAAGATTTTGTGGTGGATTATCCTCATTGTTGGCTCCAGGCATGATGCCACCTCCAGTGCTTTTGAATCTGGCATAGCAGGTATGATACTTAGATTTGAGGCTGAAATGATGGGCATGAGGCCAGGGACTGAAGCAAGAGAATGTAAGGACTTACCTTTGCAAATGATTGGTAACTGCCATCACATATTTTGAGGGTTGGGATGCATACATGGCAGAATGCTCAGGATCATTTTTGAAGATATGTTTCATGATCACTTCTGTGATATTTTTTTTAGTCTTGTCAGAGGGTTTCTCTCCAGGAGGAACCTTGATAGGTGAAGCAGAAGCTCACCAATCATGATACAAGATATGGTGATCTGTGGCACAGATAGTAATCCATTCAACTAGCTGATCTGTATGACTCCCAGTCCAAGTAATTTTGATAGTTGTCATCTTCTTGAGCTTCTCTGCTTAAAATGTGGGTCCTTGAACAGGTGGAGGCATAGAGGGTATCACTGAGGCCTTGCCACCCCTTGTGCAGCGCTTCTTCAGAACAGGGGGAGGTGGCATGGCATGGGCTGCTGCTTGCACAACCTGAAAGGGTTCAGTAGGAGGATTCTGGAGACTATATTTTTCTGAACACCTCTACTGGCCATGGCTAGAGGGATATTTGTCAGAGCTTGTAGTCTCACAGAGGATCAAAGGTGATAGGCAGGCATTTTTTTGAAGTCTGCCAGATAGTACACAGTGCATTCAATAACTGGGCCATTTCTCACCTACTCTCATGGCCCCATAATAGTTGTTTCATAGCCCCATAATAGCATACATAATTACCTTATTGAAAAATGCTATTGTGTAAGCACTGAAAGCAAACATGCCACTGGTGATTTCTTAACATTCAAAACATGTCCATTTTGGACATTCTGTTAAAACACACATCCACTTTTTTATTTCACTTCATCATTCATTTTCCCTGCATCAAATGCTCTTATTATCAATCAGAACAGTATAATATGTGTGGAAATATGTTTAATAATGCTAATTATATTATTCTTTGCTGCATATCAGTAGATATTTGTATATGGACAGAAAACCAAAAAAGTGTTTGATATTTCTGTTTTCAAGGGAATGCCAGTCTGAGAATTTAATCCCAAGTGGTATACATGTGTAACTAGCATTTAATAACATCAACAGTCCAAGGGAGCTCCTTGTATGGTACAAAGAAAAGCATATCCTCCTTCCCCTGGCCCCTAAAATTGCGCACCATCCATTCATCAATCCAGTTTAATTGATGTTATATGTGTAGCACATAATGGTATCTACAACATATCAGGATCTTAGAGTCATTGGGACATTGCTTGAGATGTACCATTGTGATATGTTATATTTTCTCCTACTTTTTGAAGGGGTTTAATGAGTATGTGTATTGCCAGGGCAAGCTTCTATTGTTCTGGAATACATATGGTACATTGTATACCCAATTTAGCGAAATGTATTCATTAGAAATGAGAGCAGGAGAGCCAAAATAACATACCAGAGGTGTGAGAAATAAAAGAAGTTGATAAGAGATTGGTAAAAAAAAACATACTGGATACATACAATTTCACTGATTAGAATGGTCTAGAAATTGTTCTAGAACATATTGGTATTACTATGTATTGTTCTAGATTGTGTGCCCTTATGTATTTTTGCCTTATTCCCTAGCATTCATATTAATCACCTTTAGTTCAACCACGTACCTTTATGTATGTATGCTTGAGTGTCACAGTGAAATGTCTACAACATGCATTCACTCCCATTTGCACTGGCCTCCCATATTCAGTAAGCAGCCAAGTCTTTGAAAGAACATGGAGCTAATTTTAAATAGATCCATCCCAGTTGATGAATGGAAAGACATTCCTGCACAAAATCTCACTGACCATTATGGTGATGATATACAGTAACCTCCAAAACTGTTGCAATGTTTAACCTCAACACAGTATATGAAGCACCCTGCAATATTGAATAGGAATTCCACTTAGCTTTGGTGGTACCAAACAAAGTTCACACCCTTGGCTACAAATGGGTCTCAGGATCACGTGATTTTACCCACAGTCCATGAAGATATGACCATATTAAATCAGCACTACCATTGCAACAGTTTTGCACATTTTAAGAGCCAAAGCAGAATCACATTGAAATAAAATGATATTTGATCTCAATCACATGGAAAAACAAAGATACACATATAAACAATGTGTCTGAGTTTAAAATACTTCACATGGTTCTTTGCTTTCAACTTTTACCATCATGAAATCCCTCTCTGCTACTCAAAAGGCCAATATTCTCACTATGCTTGAAGCTGGCCAATCTGCCCACTCTATTGCTTCTGCTACTGGTTTTCATGTGTCAACCATATCTAGACACCACTTCAAAGAGCATCCTGAGCTTCAAAAATCTACTGGAGGTCACCCATCCAAGCTTTCTTCTATCAATATGTGACATGCTATTCATCTAATCTCTCCTGGAAAAGCAGAAAATGCTATTCAAGTGACAAAAGCTCCTACCCAGCTTGTCCAGAAACCTCTGTCTACCACCACAGTGCATTGCCACTTGAAGAAAAGTGGTATGAAGGCTGTAGTCAAGTCCAAATGCCCCCTTCTCTTAGCCAGACATTGTAAAGCCCATTTGAACTTTGCCTATGCCCATAGAGATTGGACTATTGATGACTGAAAGAATGTCATATGGTCTGATGAAACCAAAATCAATCACCTGGGATCTGATGGGCACAAATGGGCTTGGAAAAAGTCAGGAGAAGGGCTAGGCTGGTTGAGAGAACAGTCAAGTTTGAAGGTGGTTCTGTGATGATGTGGGGCAGCATGGGCTGGGATTGCATTGAATATGCTACCAAGATTGATGGTAGGATGAATGTAGATCTTTACCTTCAAATTTTAAAGGATGAACTGCAAGAAACCATACAGTACTATGGTCTTAATCCACCTGACATTTAATGGCTTTTTTCTAATTGCATTAGGGTTATGCTCACATTCAGGTCACTGAATTAGAAATTTACTTCCCATGATCAGTAGTTCAAGGGAACATGATTGAATATATAGTTGAATTGTGCAATGTGACATGCCTGTTAAATTGCACAATTTGACAGTCATGTGAGATTATGCAACTTGATGCCCTAGGCATGTAGTGAAATCACACAATGTGACAAGACTGTGAAATCACATAATTCAATAGGCATGTCAGATTGCATGATTTGAAGACATTTTTTTGTGACTATGTTAGAATTTATATCACTAACCAGAGGTAATATATACTTGAATCATGAGATTCAACAGAGATGTCAGATTGTGTGATTTCAATATGTTTTTATGATGAATCAGTACAGATGTAATACATAGAGAAATGAGTGATTTAATAACATAATGTTAACTATTATGTTGATATATGATATAATATAATAAGATGATTGATTGATAATGATACATACATCATTCAAAATGTCAAATCATGACTATGAAAATGATGAGCTATACAAGAAGCAGATGATAATGATGTTGATGGGTGAGTGAATGAATGTGTGAAAAGATGGGACTGACTTGAATGGTAATAGGTGAATCAATGGAGGTTGATATGGACATTAGAATGGAAGAGGAGGGTAGATCAGAAATGGAAAAAGAAAAGGAGTTGGAGGTAGAGAGAAGAGAATGGGCTGTAATGAAGCAGAAAATAAGAGTTGGAAGTGGAGAATAAAAGATTGAAAAAAAGGTACATCTGAAAAAGAGAATGGGAGAGTTGATGCATGAATAGGGAGAAGTGGAGCACATGGACAGAATGATGGAGGAGGAGTTCAAATGTCACATGCAAGTGAAATGGAACAATGAAGAGGGAAAAAATGGAGACTGACCTGAGAAGCAGATGTCTGGAGTGGATGTGAGTGGGTAAGAAAAAGATGAAGAGAGACTGACAAAAGGACATATGACAGGGCTCACACAACAACAATGAATGGGAAATGTGGACACATGTTCTGTGGGGCATGTCTGATAGAAATGTGGGTGGAGCTGTACAAAGTGAGGAAGGGATATGAGACAGAGAGAGAAAGGGTGGGACATACATTCAAGTGTCTTCTATGTCAACATGGCATGACACCAATTATAAGTGTGAAAGAATGCAAGGAGGGGAAGGGACTGTTTGATGTAAACAAGATGAATGAATCAGATGATTTGTAGGATGGTAAAACAGGAGGAGGAGATGATGAAGAGGGTGGAGAGAGGGATGGAGGAGATGAAGATAGAGATGGGGAATCACATGAGAATGCTGTCAAGGAGACATATGGAGGGGTATGAATGGAAGTGAAAGTGAGTGAAAAAAATGGAAGATGAATGAATACTGACATGTATGAGCAATGACAGGAATTGTGAGGAAATGATGAAACAGTTCAGAAGATATTGGAGGGATTTGGAGATGGGTGAGCTGTTGAGGCAATGAGAGAAGCTGATGAGTCAAGTAGACAGCAAGGGGGAGGAGGTGAGAGAGGTGATTGTATTGAGTGACAGCAAGTGAAGAAAAGACGTATGACATGAGATCATATCTAAAAATGAGCCAAAAGGGAGAGGGTAAGTGTAAGCATTGCATTCCACACACATCCTACCTCTTGTGCCGTCTCCCCTTGTATACAAAACATCCCAATCTGCTCCCCTTCATGGCACCCATCCCTACCATATGCAGTGGCTCAAAAAGTGTCCCAATGTTGGTGCATTTTGAAGAGATCAATTAATTGCCAGTGAGAAAAACCAAACAAGGCCAAGTACTTGCAGGAGCGAAGGTAGTACCTGCTCTCGGCTTCCTAACACCACTTGGATCATGTGATTCTGTTGGCACGCCACTAAGCTACAGCCATTTTAAAATGACATGTCATTGGGACACTTATTTGAGCATCATTCTGTGATTCATTATCTGGTAATTAATATAAGAATATGATGGCTTATGATGGATGCTATGCCTTGAACCTGAATGATCATGTAAATTACATAATTCTAAGGTGTATCAATAATACTCATCCCACTCAGTTAATCAATATCATCATGAAATCCATTCCTACCTCTATTAAGGCTAATATTCTTTCCCTTGCTGAATCTGGTCTCTCTATTCATCAGATCTTCTCTCAAACAGGGTTGTGGAAGTCTACCATGGCCAGAGTCATCAAATAATACCTTATGGAGAAGGAAAACATAAAGCTAGGGTGTTCTTTCAAGATTTTTCCTACCGATAAAACAAGGATTATGTCTAGTATTACCACTGGGAAAGTGGAAAATGCTGTTCAAGCAACCTATCTCATCAATTCTACCCTGTCCTCTCCTATCTCATCCCAAACTGTTTACAATGTCCTCAAGTCTGCTTCCTTGAAGGCTGTGATCAAGAAGAAAAAGCCTTTCCTATCTGTAAAATATAGAAAACAGAGGCTAGCCTTTGCTCTTAAGTATCAAAACTGGACTGTAGAGATCTAGACTAGGGATATTTGGTCAGATAAACCAAGCTTAACAGGATTGGGTCAGATGAAAGAAAGTATGTATGAAAAATGGCAAGTAAGCCTTTATAGAACAGAAATATGTAGAGAATGATACAGTTTAGAGAAAATTCCTTGATGGTTTGGAATGTATGGGCTGGAATGGTATTGGCATCTTGGCAGGGGTAGAGGGCAAGATGAATGCTGAGCAGTATGTCTCCATTTTGAAGGGCAATCCACTTCATAGCATGGAAAACTCTGATATTTCTAAGGAAGACATTATCTTTCAACAGGATAATGACCCTAAGCACTCCTTCAAAAGAGCTCAGGAATGGCTTGAATCTCATGTAATCAAGCTTCTGGATTGTCCCCCACAATCTCCAGACATTAGCCCTATTGAACATGTCTAGAAAATTATGAAACAATAGCTCAACAACTATTCAAGACAAGCTAGTGAACCATGGAAACCTTGGAAGAGGATTGCAGTGGAGTGGGGCACAATTGAGGGTGAGAAGGTCAAATATTGATAGAAAGTATGCATGGAAGGCTAGAGGCAGTGATTAAGGCTAGAGGAAGACACACTACATACCAAAAGTATAAAATTGAGATGATGCTCAAATAAGTGTTGCAATAACATGTCATTTTAAAATGGCTGTACCTCAGTGGCATGACAACCGAATCACATGATCTAAGTGGGGTTAGGAAGCCCGGCGCAAGTTATACCTTCGCTTTTGCAAGTCTTTGGCTTTGTTTGGTTTTCTTCACTGGAAATTAATCAATCTACCCATAGGAGCCACAGCGAACACGAGTTAGCCTACATTTTCCCATGCCACCAAAAGGGCCTCCTCTCCATCTCGACCCTTCCTCCACCTCATCAATGGCCTTGTTCAGGCTCAAAAGTGAATGTAAATTCTCCCCTGACCCTTGTTCACATCCTGCAAAAGACATGAGGTTGAACAATGTAGCCATTCTCAGCCACAGTAACAGATTCTCTCCACCAAGCCTGGGAGGAGCAAGTTTGTCAAGCTACATAAATTCGTACAGTGATTCATGAACCTAGTGAGGTGTTTTTATGTCCTTTCCATACCTATGCAATTAGTCTGCAACAATTTTCTTGTCAATGCGATGATTTCTGGCTGTTCTATGATGGTTTTCCTCCCCTCTGTCTTCTCATTGTTTTCTTGCTTTTGCAGACTTTCCTGTCCAGTCTGACTGACCTTTCTAACCATCCCAGGGTGTTTTTAGGATCCTTGTGATTGGTCTGCAACAGTTTTTGTAAGGTCTGCAGTGATGCTGATTGCTTCCTATGTCCTCTCTTCCTCCTCCTCCCTTTCTCCTTATGAGGGATTTCCCAACCAATTGCCCTGCTGATACCTCTGCATTACGAAATTAGAATACTGAAATACTGTGCATTAAAAAGCCCAGTAATGTTGGTGAGCAGCAATTTTGTTATTTCTTTTCAATATTGCTGTTTTCCTCCCCCCTCTCTGGGGTAACATCTGCTCATCATGGATTCTCACTGAATCTCCCTCCCTTGTTTATGATCTGAAAATGATGGTTGTACCTCTCTGCACAGTCAGAAACTGTTATGGCAATATCTGCAAGGATTCTTGTTGGTGGGTATGTTCTTTTGTTGTTCTTTTCCTCTCTCAGTTCTGACAACTTTTTCAGCTTATTTCTGAGGTTCAACTGTGAGTATATGCATTTTATATATACTCTTATTGTTCATGGAAAGGGTTTGCATCATTTGCAGGTGAAAGATTCATCTACCATTTCAACTTATTGGCATTTTTTTCCTACTTTGACTTACATCATTTATCACAGCTTTAGGTTTATGTTAGATTGGGAGGCCCCCTGAGTGAAGCGAAGGAGGGGGGTGAAGCCCCACCAGAGGTGCAGTTAGGTCCATTTGTTAGGTTTGAGTTGCCCATAGAATTAATCTGTCTATATACCTAGCTGAAACAAGGCTTTAGTGTGCCCACCTGCAGCAGGGTGGGACCCCCAACAGATAAGCCCTGGAATGGGTTTCTTACCTCCCTCACTTCGCTCCAGGGGGCCCCTCCTATTCCAGGGCTTAGGGATGCCCCTGGAGTGGTGGGTTCTCTTCTGGCACCCTGAATAACACCCACTGTTAGGTTAGAGTTGTCATGATGCTCAAATAGCTACACCATTTACTCTCTTGTGGTAGAAATGAAGCATTTTTTGACTTCCTATTTCCACCATAAAACCTTGACTTGTTGTTATGGTTTGACTCACTTCTTCACCCAGTCTACTGCTTGATTCACTATCATGGCTTCTATCATGCCATACTTTTTTGACTTCACAGTATGTCTCTTATTTTTTTTCTTATGCATGTGTTTAACCCTCAAATAGTGGCTTGAATCAAACAACTGATGCAAAAATTGACTCACGCTTTGCTGCATTCCACTGTGAATCTGCCTGTCCATTTTATTCTTTGGTAAGTTCTTCTTACAGCCTCAATCATCTTTTGGTGAATAATCAGCTCTTCAACATCTATTTTTTTTTCACTTGCCATTTTTATTGACTGACATCTTTACTTTACTCTGTTTTAATTTTACAGTTTGAGACATGGATTCTCTATAGGCACATTATAAGCTTAGCAGCTCACTGGCATCCTAGTTGCATGCTGTATCATATATGTACATCTCCACCACTCACTGTAGAGATAGCAGACTCAACCTTGTACCCATATGCCATAGTCACATTACAGATTTTTGTCCAGTTCACTTGTCCACTCACCTTAGTGTTTCCATTGTTGGCCATGGCTGGTTTCCACATGTCTAATTGCCCAACTTAAAACCTACATTAATTTCTACCCTTTGCTTGGCCTTTATCTTTCAAAAACAACCAGTATGATTACCACTCTTCCTTTCATCATTCACCATGCTGACTCATTGTAATTCCAATTTGCTTCTTTGTAAGCCACTGCCTAATATCTTTTCTCCTCTTCCTCATTTTCTCCCCTCTCTGCATCACTGCCTATTTCTGATAGACAAGTCTATTACTGCCCATTCTGTTGATCACGATGAGTAGCTCTAAATTTTCCTGCCATTCAACCTATGTAAGCATTCATTTGTTTTTACAACTTGTAAGGTGCCTTTATTGCTCACTTTTTAGTCTTGTCATGAAGATTTCTGATTTGTGGAAATTTAAAGTCATTACAAATATCTTTGTACCTTTAGGAATCCTTTAGGGATGAGTACCACTCGTACCCTTCTTCACTTATTGTCTACCTTGGACTAGTCTGGTGGTTGGCATCACACCCATTTTCTTTGTCTTTCAGCGTGGGGCCAGGAGATGGTGATGGTGCAGGGCCAGAGGATATCGGTGGAGTGCCAGAGGTGATCAGAGATTAGTGCTCCCACTGCTTCTTGAGCATATGCCATGATGGACTTGTGAGTGGCATGGAGTCAAGAGGTGTTGACAGAGTAGGTCCAGAGATGGATGGAGATCCAGAGGACATTGGAGGATGGTGCTCCCACTGCTTCCTGGGTGTATGGCATGGTGGAGCCATTTTCTTTGTCTGGTCCAAAACGTGTTGCTGATCGCAAGCAGTCAGGTGTGAGACCCTCCCACTGAACCTCAGTTGTATGTGTTGAGGGAGCAGAGCTGGAGTCAGAGGTTTTCAAGAACCTGTGGAAGAAGTAGGGAGTGGTCCGGAGGTCGACCTTGCATTGTGGCAGTGCTCTGGAGTGTCCAGAGTCCAGAGTAATGCAACAGAGGTGTGAAAGTGGCCTAAGGAGTGCCATCCACACATGACAGTGTTGGAACCATTGCAGACATAGCAAGCAGTCGCGTTGGTTGGGAATATGGTTCAGAAGCCAGCCTGAGCCAGCCATTCAATGGATATGATGGAGTGCTTGAGCTTCAGGATGTGCAAGATGTTGTCAAGTGAAATGGTATGTGTGGTGCCTCGAACCACAGAATGGAGTTGTATGGTGCCAGTTCCAACGGCGTGTGCAGTGGAACCATCTCTGAGTCAGATCAGATGAGGCAGGAGAAGAATGGAGTATGTTTGGAAGGCACCACAGTGTGGTACCATGTGTGAAGTGGTGCCAGAGTTGATAACTGCGCTGTGTTTGATGTCAGATGTGGTCTTAGATGTGATGTGAGCGTGAGCAGTGCAAGGGGCTTTGGAGTGTACCTTGACCCACTCTGGAGTTATGGAGTTGTTCTTCAGAGTTGTTGCAGTGCATGAACGAAGGAGGGCTTCAATGAATATATTCACCCTCTCTGGAGCTGCAGGGGTGTGCTCCAAGCTTCTTGTCTTGTGTGAATGAGGGAGACGGGCTTCAACAAGTATGTTTGCCCTCTCCAGAGGTGTGGAGCTCCGGTCTGGAGTCATCATTTGTGTGCACTTTCTCTGTTTGAGAGTCAGCTTCCAACTCTTGTATGCATGGCAGTCCTTTGTGTCATGGCCTGCACTTTCGTGGTGTTTGCACCACTAGGACAGCTTGCTGGAGCAGTCAGTGCAGTTGGTGCGGTCAGTGTCAAAATCTGTGTGCTATGGAGGGGTAGAGATACCCAGACTCAGTTGCACAGTGGTAGTGGAACAACTTGTATATTTACCTATGGAGGGGTAGAGATACCCAGACTACAAACATAAGTAAAAAGGAAAGCTAGATGTAGCTAAAAAGACTAACCTCAGTTGCACAGTGGTAGTGGAACAACTGAGGAAGAGATGACAAAGCAGACTGTCTAAAATACTGACAGAAATCAGAGGGCATGAACTCCGATGTAACTCCGATGTAATGTCTGGAATAGGAAATAGGAGGTCTGAAAGAGAGAAAAGATGTTACTGAGTATCAAGGCAACTCCAGATAACTCTGAAGTCAGGAGTTGTACTTTGCAGAAGAAAGTTCAGAGTTGTGCAGAACAGGTCTGGAGTAAGTCGGAGGACCTCGGAGGAGTTATATATTTTGACAGTCAGTGCAGTCAGAGCGCTTGGAGTGTCTGGAGTGCAGAGATGACTTGCTTGCAGAGTTGGAGCACTCCAGATGTGAGACACATGGAGCATTGAAGGAGCGGGGACCAGAGTTGGATAGATGTGGTCAGGAGAGACACAGAGTCTCTGGTGAGTATATGGCAATGTAAGAGTTGCTGGCAGAGGAATGCTCTGGGTAGCTCTGGGTATTCTTCCTGTTCCTCCTCCTCCAGAGCACTGCCCAGAGTGTGACTCTGTGCATTGGTCCTGCTGGGCTGTGGAGCTACCAGCAGAGTGGCTGGAGTGGGCAGAGGTGATGTGTCTGGAGTTGGAGTTGACTGGAGATGGAAGACACAAGGTCTCAAGGAGAGGCATCATTTCAGGTGAGTTTGGAGCAACATCAGAGTCACCTGGAGGTGGTGGATGAGTGGCCTCAGACACTTGTGGGGAAGTGCTTTGGATCACTCCAGATATTGCTCCTCCTCCTTCTCTGGAGTGGTGTTCAGAGTCAGAGTCATTGAGCTTGTTGGGCTGTACCATGTCGGAGCAGTTGGTGGAGGGACTGAAGTCCTCAAAGGACATGAGTGCACGTTCAGAGGTGCATGCGTGCAATGACGATTGATGGTGAGAAGCCAGATGGGCTTGCAGGGGAGTGCTGTGGACAGCTCTGGATGTTTCTCCTTCTCCTTCTCCAGAGC